>JADDOH010008013.1:0-34032 GCA_016648135.1 Agrypnia vestita | reverse complement strand
TAAATCTCTGAAATCAGCGTTATCTAGAGTAACATAGCGTCTTGATAACGTTAGTGATGGACATTATAAAATAAAGAATAACTTTTTTTGCTTCTTACACCTCATTATTATTTGAGCCATCTGATAGCGTTATTGACGCACATTGTTACACATAGAATTATATATTTTGATTAATGATTAATATCTATGATATACGAGATATAGTAAAGGATGCACTTATTAGATTTAATTTTCATTAATCTGAAATGTTTAAAAAAATCGAAATATTTAAAAAAAATGTTCCTCATTCAGATTATTTCATCAAAAAATCGTAAAGTCAATTATTTAATTTTATTTAGTAACATTTTTGAATACTGAATGAGATCAGCTATTGGATAGTAAGTTACGGACGGCCATTCGAAATTATTTTTTTGGTTTGGGGAATATATATTATACGCACATCCTCCACCGTGTAATTTCTTATTAGTTATAGTTTTATCCGGTACGTTATATGATGATTTTAATAAAATTAATTTTAGTGTTTAAACACAATTTATATAAACGTGCAAGTATTTTAAGGATGGCTTCACTGGGTTTCGCCCGTGCTGACACAAATATTTTTCTAACGTAATTATCAGCAAACAGAAATACAAATATTTTGGTGATGTTTTCTATAATAATGACAAACATGAAAATTTGTTCATATGAGTAATTGCCCAAAAAATATTACGTAAGGATGATTATTCTTTAGTACCTATTTACATTTTTGTAGGACAAGGATAACACGTGTTTTAATATTTTTCATATTTATTTTTGAAGAGCCTGATAAATAAATTCAAAATTATAGAATAAAATCTCGATGTGTAAATGGACAAAAAAAATGTTGATCAGTTTCGGTATAATACATTCAATATCTCAGAAATAATATCTAAGGTACCCATAGTTTTGCCAATTTTTCAAAATCCAATTGCTTCCAAGTAAGTTCCGTAGTAGGTTCTCATGAATCTTTTTGTCAATCATATGCACTATTCTTTGTTGCATATTGTAAGTTTAAAACGATATAATAAATAAAATAAGAACTAATCATTGGATTTTTTTTTCATCTATAATTGTGAATCTATTCAACTCGTAATATAATAATACTTTATATTAACATCTAATATTTTATATAAATTATTAAAAGCTCGTGATCCCAATGGAAGCGTGTTTCATACCGATGAGCTTCCAAACATCGTAATTACTTTCTTTTATACATTTTTTTATTTTTTTTTTGATATTTTTTTTTATTTTTTTATTTTGACCCATACGCACCATAGAGTGCTTTGCCTATTCATTGGTATTTCTCTAACACATGTATATATGAAACATGCGTTGATGCAGTCTTATCGAGGGTTTGAAATATCATCGTTCATATTTGATAGCGATGTTTCTCCCTTTAGAATTAATGGAAGCGATCTCCCAAAAGATGAACACGGTAAACCCTCGATTTTGCAAACCCCGATTTACCATTTAGACTTAGGCATTGACAAAATTTTCTACCCAAATGTCGTATGTTAAAATTAACACTTTATGAATTTTAAAAGTCTTAACTATTTATTTATCTTGGTGTGCGATATATTTTCGTGTAAATTTGTCTATACTTATTTAGATTTAGATCTCATCTTACTTTCTCTTATTTCTCTTACTTACTACAGTCTCAAGACCACTGTGATTACATAAGAAATAATACATACAGAAAAATTTTATGTTAAATGTTAGAAACGTTTCATACACTTAATTTTGATAACACCTTTTTTTATAAAACCTTCTTTACTAAATAAAAGACTTTCGCCTTTAACGGACACCCCCTTGCCCAAATATATCGAGGGTTTACTAGCATCCGAAAATCAGCAACGATTGACAAACCACTACGTATTCCGTTACATTAATCAATACGTGATACCACCAAGTATTTACTATCGTTGTAACAAAGCTTTCATTTTTAAAATGAAAGCTTTGTTACCGTTACACATAAAAGACTCTCGATTTGACTGTGTTCCGTTATATGACTGTCAAATATTTAATTATACAATTATTATACAAGAAATATATCTAGGAGGAATAGTCTTAGCAGGATTAAGTTTTGGCTTGTTCCAGACCATCGACCTTATAATGCTGTGCCATAAATCGAGTTAACCGTCGCGAGTACAAAATGAACAGATAGGTCTAAGGAAGTCCATATTGTTTATTTATACAGCTGTGGTGGACAAAGATGTTTAAATAAATTATTGACTTTTTACAGTATTCACGATTTACATTTTATAGGGTATCCGGAGAAGCAAGTCAAAACTTGGTAAATTTTAAAATATTTATTACCCTCTTTTGTCAGTAAGACGTCTAGTTAAGAATTCATATTATAATTTTAGTCGATTCAATATTTCATCCCCTAATACAATTGAATTATTGATGAGCAAACAGCAGCGAATCGTCACGTTTACATAATCAAATATTTACACTCTTTTCCATGTTCTTTCTGCAGGGAGCCCGGGTTGTGATTGTTTGATTTATTATATAGGTGGCGTGCCAGTATCAGATGGTTCTGCTATTTATCCGAAGAGAACTTACCTAAAGGCTGGCAGTGCTTTTAACTAAGTGGTTGTTACCAACCTGATTACATTTACATGTAATCATTTTTATGTTCATATTTTCTTGTTTTTTTTTTATTTAATTTATTTAACTTTATCTACAAGAGGATAACACGCAGCGCTTTTAATGTTCGTATAATTGTCCGCACTACTGTAATTTGAGGACTCGAACATTCTGAATTCTAGCAAAAATTGTACAGATTAAGTCGTTTGGAATACAGCGAACGTTTCCCACATATTTTGTTTATTTTGATCCAAAAAATGAAAGTAAACATTGTTTATGCTCTTTCATAGCCAGACTCACGCCACGTAACTACGCCTTGTTGATATGATACAAAAATAATATTGATGATCGTGAAAAATGTTAGTATTTTATTAAGCGCAATACTTTCTTATACTAACTATTAAAGCGTCACACCAAACACAAGCTGCATCGACTGTTTTTTTTTTTTTACTTCGGTCTTTTTAAAAGTTGAAATATTTTGGATACGTAAGACGCAAACCGATGTATTTCCTTTTCCAAGTGTGCTTTAAGTGCCGGGAGACTCCGAAGCGCGGTGTCGTTCAGCGGTCGCCTTTTGGGTTTAAAACGTGGCGTTTAACTTCTTTTGGATTTGAAAGTCGAAGTGTAAAAGTGCATTGTGCTCTCTTGTAATGACAAATTTAAGTAAACAGAATAAATGTTGTTTAATTTCGACCTACTCAGTTGATCCTACTAATTGTCCATATTTTTTTAACATTTATATAAAGGTAAAATTTCATTCGAGGCTTGTTTAGATATATTTAATACAAATGTCGAAACAAAACAAATTCGTATTACGCAAAGTTGAAAAATGATTATTTTTTATTTTAGATAAAATCAATCCTTGTATAAAAATATCCCATTTGACGTGGAGATTCTAGAATGTTGCTTATACAGCCATGTAAGAATAGACCACCCCACTCCGCCCACCCTTGCCCTGGTAAAACAATGCCACCAAGAGTAGCCCCGCCCCCTTTCGGTGACCTTTGTGTACCACCAAAACTTTCCGCGCCGATAAACTTTTCCTCCTCCGCCTCGTTCGCACTGGCGCTGCCGTCTCCCTCTGTCGCGGAACTGTGTTACTGTACGAACTAGACGTTATTTTAAGATTTTTTCCATCAAAAATTACCACCCTCACCCCCTCCACCCCCTTTCACCTCGGTCGGACAACGAGAGAATTATGTAGGGGGAGTTTTTGAAGCTTTTCGGATCCGCGAATTACAAAACTTGGCGAATTTTCTCATCTTTCATTTTAATTGTGTTTTATAAGATATTTTCCTTCCTTCATTTTTTTCTACTTCGTTAAATAACAAATTCCGAGGTCTCAAAATACTCTCCTGCGGGATTGCCTCAAATCTTTATTATATCAATTATTTCCGCGGGAGTTTCATTTTTTTACAACCTTTTCAGAGCTGAAACCGCCGTTGATTGAAAATTATTTGAAACCCCGTGTCGCCGCTTGAATAACCGTAACTCAATTAAATATTAAGGCTTACAAAGGTACCTTAATTGTGGAAATTATTAATGGTGGAATTCCGTCCTATTTTTCGACTCCGCATTAATCTTGACGAAGTCATTTATTCGTTTGATAACAATCGGGAGGAAGATTCCTTCTTCTCACCCCTGCCTGCCGACCCTCGTGAGCTCGGAGGCAGCAGGCTGTATTGTTTATTGTTTGCGATATCAATCAACCCAGATTCATTACCTTCTTTATAATGAATTTATTTCTTTCGTCTATCTCACGTTTGATCGTTTCATCGCATTTCACTTAGCATTTAAAACATCGTCATTGTCTTTCATCGTTGAAAAACTGACTGTATAATATTATAAACAAGCTGAGAGGAAGCAAAATATTATTTACTAGCTGTAACCCGTCAAAAAATGACGATACTTTTATGTCGGTTCCTTAGGAATAAATGTGTTTATTTATTTATTTTATATTATTAAAAGAAAATTTTGAAAAAACATATTTTTGGAAAAAAAAAATTTAATAAAAAAATCGTGGGGAAAAATTTTCGGAAGAAAATTTTTGGGAAAAAAAGATTTCAGGAAGAAGAAAAATTACTATAAAAAGTTACGTTACACGAAGTTAAGGGGACAGACAGACAGACGGACAGACAGACAACGAAATTATTGTAATTGCGATAACAACTACAGTGATGATATTGACCAGCTATGCCAGTCGTAACGTTTCTCTCTTCTCTGCTATGGATTTCTGAATCTTGCAATTAAAACGCCGGAATCATTTCACACGTTTATTTAGGACCCAAGATAATATACAACAATATTCTGTGACAAGGTTGCCAATCGCTCGCAGTAGTGCGTTTTTCTTCTAAAAGCGCACAATCTGGGATGCCCGCCGTCCTCTAAATTCTCGCAGTCATATTCTCGAATTTTCCATCCCTTTTACGCATACTTAGATATCCATCACATCGAAATACAGTGCAACTACTACTTTTCTTTCTTATTACTTTTAACAAACATTGAATTGTTTCATATTGGATTGCGTCAAAATTAACCGGGAATCTTTTAGAACACATTTTTTTACGACGATAGTTGTATTTCTAATATTTTATGTACATCCGCATCATGCTTAACAGTAGAATATTAATAAATTATTAAAATTTTTATTATATTTAATAAATATGTTTCTGATTTAATTTACCTAGTCTTCATACTGTAAATCTTGTTGCACTATTACAAATATTCATAATGATGTTTGTTATCTTAGTAGAATGAATTTTTAAATATAAGACATTGGCCAACCATTTTATTGTTAGTTTAATTAATTATTATTTAATTAACAGTATTTTCTGGGCTTCACATTGTTACTATTGAAATAGCAGTTGAGCATAACTTTTATCAATTTTCAATACAATAAATATCCGGTTTCTTTTTATAAGTTTCCATTTGTTACACCTTTTCAATGGAGCTTTATTTCTTTTTAAGGGGGATCTACTTAACAAGTTAAAAAAAAAATTTTTGTTGCTTTATTCGATAGTATCTACTACTCTCAGAAAATATACCCACAAATTTGTAAAGTTGTAGAGCTATAACTTGGAAAGTTTACATTCGTCAGGCATACGGTCGCGCAGCGAGAGCTTCCACCCAGCGATGTTGGGAAATGTCAGTATCTTAATACAAATAGTCTGTTATGTGTATGTGTAACGGAAACAGTAGGTTTTACGAGGCGATTTTAAAAGAATCGGCTACAGGAGGCTTTGGCGGAAAAGGCGGATTGACTTGGAGTCCGTTCGAAATTTTGATTCCGTATATGAAAAAATAAATAACGGCAATTCTATATAATTATTTTTCTACAAATAAACAGCCAAAACACGAAAATTAGCTGGTGGCACCTGGCGGGTGTGGCGCGAAGCTGAGGCCAGAAGTGAAGAAAATTATGAACATCCTCATCCACTTATTATACCAAGATGTAGGAAAACTTATTAATGAAGATCTGCCGATAGAAGAACTTCTAATTTTCTTCTACAATACAACTTCTAGTTGTATAGGCGGATACGCGCAAACTTCTATCGAGAATTTTAAAATATGTTATGTCAAAATTCTAACGAACATTCTCGTCCATTTATTACATCAACATGTAGGAAAACATATTATTTTTATTAATGAAGACCTGCGAAAGAACTTCTAGCAAGATGTTTAGGTGGCAAAATTCTAACAAGAGTTTTAACTCTACGATTTCGCGCCTCGTTACAACGAAGTGTATACCAACATTTTACAAATAATACAGTTTTTGCAAATAAACTTTGGTCAACAATGCAAAGTATTCGCCGATATGTAAGACGAACAGCGAAATATGAAATAAAAGCGGCGCCGAAGAAGCAGCACATGCGAGCACGGCACAAAGAGATTCATACGACGCGTTATAGTCTTAAATTAATGCAACGAAATTAATTTTGATCTGGTTTACCAAATTTTTCAAAGTTATCGATAAATATTACTTTTTTGTATTTACATCTTCAAATGCGATTTTCTCCTGACTACATTTTTCAAACCGGCAGGGACGAATAGGGAGAAAACTATTCGACTGATCGATTCCATCCAAGCTTTTTAGTTAAATAATTATCAACGAATAATTTTTTTTTAACTAAAAAATTCCAAAAATTTGCTAGAACAATTGATTTTGGCATAAATAAGTCAAATTTATGGGGAGAAAATCAAATTTTCAAAAAAAAAAAAATTTTTTAATTATTTTTACAATTTTATATATTTTTCTTAATTTAATAGTTCTTTGACCACAATATTTATGTACATTGACATTAAAAAATAATGTTTTCTTTGTTATATACAAAAATTTGAGGTTTCAATTTTCCTGCCAATTGACAACTCGGGTTACAAACACAACATCAATATCTGAAAAATGTTATGCCAAAATTTTTTTTTTTCAATGAAAAATAATATGTAGGTAAATTGTTGAAAGGTGTAATAAATCTTACTTAAAGTTTCAGAAAAAGCGCCTTTATATTTCATTTTAATAAAATCTTATTAAATTAAGTAGTTATCTATAGTATATTCCTCCCTTAACTATGTGATGAATAAATAACGGATGTATATTATTTTTAATGTTCCTTGTTACTATTTTTAAAGTTCATAATGCTGTTTTATTCATTTTGTCTTCGAGATCAATTATTTATGGAAATAAAAATGCATCAAACAATTCACATTGAAATTTTGTATATGTTTTCATTGTCATTTTTTTAACAAAGCCCAATTTACAGGTTTTAGACGAATTGTATATTTATTTTCCATTAAATTATTATTTTTGCACCCACTTTCGCGAAATAAATAACTCGCTATTTCCTTTTAAATCGAAAGTTGAAATGATACTCGTAGAATCATTATTTGTTTACTTTTTTCAACATTATTTGGTATCCCAATCGAGTGTATTTGTATATATTTGTGTAAAGTGTGCAGGCCCGACGACCAATCTCTTTAACAAGTACGAATATGGAAATTCACAGATCGTTAAAAGCTGGAATCAGCCAAATTTGCGGATCTCGAGTTCTCTCCCTTTGCAATATCGTTCATCCCGCAAGCCCTCGAAGCCAAAAGACTCGTGCGCTCGTTACCGTTTCTCGGAAATGTGAATATATAAAACCTTTATTTTTTGGTTTAACGACCATTCATGTACCTACACGCGTATATTTCAGCGCCAATACATGTGCACCCACCGACACATCCACACCCGCCACATTCACTCGGCGCGTCACGCGTTCCACCCTTTTCGCATTGGAAAGTTTGCCCACCGATGTGTACTTATTTTGTTTTCTGCGAACTTTAACGACAAAACATTTTTCACCCTTCCTAGTCCTTGGAGTATTATTCACACATCCTCGGAAGCTAAATAAGCTTCATTTGGAGAATTTAATGGAGGAAAAAATACTAAAGTGTCAAATTTCACCCTTGACACTGCCAAAAAGTGTTTCGTATTACTACGAGTTTATAAGGAAGAGAATTCTTATTACTACGAGTTAAGGAAGTTGAAAGTATATGTATAGATAAATTTTTTTAAATTATCCCGTGAACGTTCATATTAAAAATTTGTTTTATTGAAATTGGTGAACAAACAAATGACACGTAACAACTATAAACGTAGTGATTATATTACATATAGTATAGGTGAGTTTGAGTAGTGATTAAATCAATTTATCAATTTTTTTCAATACATATCTCTCAATCCTTGTTTTTCTTGCAGAAATTTCGATCGCTTTTAAGGGGTAGTTGAATTTAATGACAGAATTAAAAATATTAGACGAAACATCACTTCGATACAATGTACCCGCCTCATAAATTGTGCCCTAAATGGAGCAATCTGTTATGCAATTGTTATGTATGTATTATTTATTCCTCTCAGTGAATTCATTGTTATTAATTTTGACACATTCGCAATATTTTTATTAATGGCGCACTTTTCTATGCGTCTTAAAGATCCTTCTGAAAAAAAGCTGTTACGGTCATATGTACATGTACCGGTAATAAAGATAACGATACCACGGCCAAACCACCCGGGTCCGTTTATCTGCAACATTTAGAGTAAACTGTTGTTTACACACTACACCAGGCCCGTCAGCGGGGACGGGTTTCCCCGACTCTGCCTTGTAGACCTGTTTCCATTTAAGATAGACAATCGAATTAGTATGCGTAAGCCATGCGTATGACGCACATTGTTTTGTTGTATTGGTGTTCATACCCGGAAACACCAACACAGCAAAAAAATGTGCGTCGTACGCACGGCTTACGCACACTAATTCAACTGTCTTTCTTAAATGAAAAGAACTATATAATATCTTCATTGCAAGCGTTTTGTAACATGTCAAAAGTATCTCAGTGTGCGCTGTTACATTGAAAAAGATGGATATATACATAAACATATAGCGTCTTACCGCCATTTCAGAAATATTAAAAACACTAGTAATTACTGTTCTTACAATGTTTATTTCAGTGGAACTGCTGACATTTCTGTCTTGCCAAATTTTCTGAATCGCTGATCGTACCAGGATAAATAACATTGTATTGTACTTATCCTGGTATGATCAGCGAACAGTTGAATGGATTTCGTTAGATCGCCGAGATCTTATTATGACTTTTGAAAATTTCGATGCATTTTTTCCTATTATGACCACGATATATCGAAACCGTCATTCAAACCGTGAATATATGACATGTATCAGTTTTTGTGTACGCGATAAATCTCGCGTTTCACGCAAATTCCCACAAAAATTTTACGCACAAACACACAAAAGTTCTATCTATTCTAATTTTATCTAATTAATATATCTTCAGGTTTGTGTTTTCTGGGGCTGAATTTGGCTGATGATGGACCCTGCAATGGGATCCAAAACGTCTGCCGGAAAGGTAGTAATAACACGGCGTAATACCCCAGAAAACACAAACCTGAAGATTCTGAGTGGCCGTGAAAACCTTAGAACATTTTTAATTAATATACCGTTTATGTTTGTCAACCACCCAGATTTGCCATTTTTAATATTAGACCTAAATAAAAAATTAATTAAGATAAATTATAGAAGTCTCACAGAGACGTAGCTACATATATGGAAGATTATAGGTTGACCACAGAGCTCATGACATGTATGAACTGGCTTAAGTAATCACTGATAACTAATGCATCATTCGCCGGTTCCACCGTAAGAACATTCTCATATTATATATATAAAAAAATATATAAAAACATACATAAACCGCCAACATACAAATAAAAATGTTGTTACAAATATATACTAGTCTACAAAGCGATAGAATTGAAAATAATCATTTTCAGGCGTATTCTAGTGTATATGTTAAATATTTGGGAAAAATATCATACATTCATTAAAAAGAAAATAGCTTAATATTCGACTTTGAATATATAGAGGTGTGGTTACCAGCAGCAATATCTATGTTTGTGTGTCGTAGGAACGACCATAGATGTTTCTTGAATAGTCCCTACAAATATTTGTAAAAATACAAATTTTTATTTATTTATTTACGGGAAACTCACAGGGCGAATAAAAATTATCTGACGGGTGAATAAGAGTTTTAAAATCACAGATTGATGAGTTGAAGAGGTCCTAGTCGCCGAATTTAGTATTGAACAAATAAGACTGTTAGTGTCTCTAATAAATAAAATTAAAAAAAAAAAAAAAAAAATTAAAAAAAAAAAATAAAAAATAAAAAAAAGACGAGCGATATATAAACGAGTGTTACCGAGATTTGGTAATCAATGTGAAAGACTCAAGGACTCAACCGATCTAGCGGATCCGGATACTCTCAGAGAGATGCGTCGCAGTGATGCTGGGCAGCGTGACTAGTTTATGAAGAAGTATAGCGTCAGTAACATTCCCGCGATTGATCAAGAGTGTAATGTTAAAGAATGCGATAATAATAGAACATCAGTCAGATAATCAAATATCGAACTTCGAAAATTTGATCTTCGTTTTACTTTCTTAAACCACCTGATTTTTTACTCTACGTTTTCGTATAATGTTAAAAAAAATTCAATTTTCCATTTATATTTGCTTTTTTGAAACGAAAATTCATTTTTTTAACATTGTCTGAAAATATGAAATAAATTGGATAGTTTAAGATAGTAAATCAGAAAAAATTTCGGCGGATTTAACAGTGTATATACAACTTTCAAAAATTTGATAATGTGTGGATTTTCTTCCGGTGGAATTGAATATTGCTTTGTGTAAAATGATCACTTAGGCCAGCTCATACAATTCATGTGCCCTGGGCCGCCCGTAAAGACTTCCATACACGTTTACCATATAAATAGCTTCGTCTCTGTGAGTCTGTTCGTCTCTATAATTTATCTTAATTAATAATTATCTCTCTGTGGGAAAAATCCAGTAATTGTGTTCTCAGAACTCACGTAAAAAATATTGTTAATAAAAAAATAATGCGCACCTCTACGGGAAAGCAATTTTTAGATACCTATAGCTTATGAGTAACTTGATCATGATAATGGTTTTTTATAAACAACAAAACTTTTGATCAAAAAAAAAATTGACAGCATTTTATATTGGAAAAACCGGTCGGAACTTCAGTGTAAGAGTTAAAGAGCATTTGAGATGTCTGAATAATTATGGTTTTTCTGAATTTTCGAATCACTTATAAGAAAATGATCACAGTTTTGATTAAAAGTTAGGACTTACTATTTTACACATAAATAATTTTGGTCTGTATTGCAAATTGCAAGAAAGCATGTAAAAGTAAACAAAATATTATTATTAATCAATTAAATTTAACTACTACTCCAATTCTAAAAAATTTTCTAATAATTGCGAGTAATCAAGAACTTCAGCAATAATATTTAAAAATAATTTTACAAATAATTTAGAAAAACAAAAGACATTATTTTGACATGATGATGGAAAGGTATTTCCGAAACACGTAGGTGTAATTAATCAAGTAATATAAATAGTACACAAATAACACAATCAATATTTTTTACAAAACTTTCATGGGCCAATTTATAATTCATGGAAAATATGCGTTTCAGACATTATGTAAATCAAGATCCTACCTTTTATTCCTGAAACAAAAACCTCTTACATACAGTACCATGCCATGGTGTGAATTATTTTGTATTCAATTTACCGCTCTCTTTACGTTAAATTTGATTTTGTGAAGTAACTTAATTGGATGAAAAATAATTTTATGTGAATTTAAACCTTTACAGCTTGGGAATCTTTCCACTCCCGTGTAGGGGAAATATATCGATTGCCTGTGGTTCATTTTCACAAAAACACATGTATAACCTGTTTAGAGAAAGTGGCAGAACCGCTTAGTTTTCTTGGCGGTTCTTGCGATTGGAATCTTCGTTCGTCCGCCATTCCTGGGCGATAAGTTTTTACCGTCAAAAGACGAGTTAGAAATTCAACACCCGTCTTGAGCGCCATCTCGGCGCAGTCACAAGCCCAGCCCGTCGTTAGCTGGAATTGAAGCACTCGATAGCAGGTTTTTATTTTGAATGCCTTACAATTATTTACTTAGTTCATTGGGAAATATTATGCTGTCCGGAAAATATAATATTTTTAAATTTGACAGAACAGTTGGTACTTCACGTTCTAATAAATATGGACTAACACAATCTGTATAAATAAAAATCTAAATGTTCGTTTGTTCAAAATCTCAAATGAAAGTTCTTCACCGTTGCATTCAAATACGCGCATGTTTTTTTGTACCTACCTGCTTTGTTTTTATATATCTACCTACTATTTAATTATATAAATAAAAATGTTAATGTTCGTATGTTCAAAATCTTAAATCTCCAAAAATTCTTCAAGGACTGCTTTGAAATTTTGACACAACGTTGAATTCAAATTGGCACAAATTTTTGAAAAAGAATGGCGAAGTACCTACCTATTTTCATGATTGATAAATATTTAGATAAAACATTTTCCGAATTTAAATTTTTTGATTAGAATCGGAAAATTCAACCTTGATAGGAAGCGTCGGTTTTAAATATGACATTTCAAAGAAAATAGAAGTTGTTGACATTTAAAAACGAATATCTGACTATTACAACTATTTAGAAAGAAAAAAAACATGATAGTAAGAATGTCTCATGATTTTATTATTGTTTTTAAGAAAAATTCGTTGCGTTTTAAAAGAATTTGTGGGGTCAACGACCCGTTTCCCCACGCATTTTGACCAGCGCCGAGTTCTCACGGACGGAAGCACGGACCTCTGTGTTTATATGTAGACAAAATCGACACCAGAGATTAGAAATCGCTGATCTGGCACATCTCACGCCGCATACAGGAGAATAATTCTTACGCGGATTCCGCTGACACCGCGTTCCCACGCAAACAAAGGAAAATTAATTATGCTTATAGGCCACTTCTTACATAGGTTTTTGTACACGTCTAGACAACAAATCGGTATATAAAAGATGTGTTGCGAACATCTCAATTCAGTTCGTTCCCTCGCCGTTACAACGACGTCACGCTGCGCGGCAACTATCGTAGCATCAACTAGCTACGCAGTTCGTTCCCTCACCTCAACCACGAGATCACGCTGCCCGACGATCGCTACCCGTAGCTCATCTCGCTAGGTAGCCCATCTCTCTCTTCGCCGTGCGATGAACCTTTATGTTTCACCAGAGTTTTTTTCTGAAAGCTGTACCGAAACCCTGTGCACTGTGCAGTCTCTTTTGAAAATCCTAAAAATATATTTGGGTCTGCAAGTTTTTCTACCGCCGGCTCCGGATAGCGCAACGAAGTCTGCAAAATTCAAACGACATGTCGAAGGGTTTTTTCGTCCCCAGCGCGCCGCACAGTAGTCGGAAAAGACACTCTGAGCGAGCGAAATTATTTTATTGTTTATTTGTATTCTATACCCATTAAATAATATTAATTAACCAATTTAAAGATATAAAAAATAAAATAAATGTAGAATTGAAAACTTGATTATATCACCTAACCACACTTTATATTTAATTCTAAACTTGTCTTCATGACGTCCACAATTGATCCACTTTCGACGTATTTGTCCACAAAAATTTAACAAAGTTTTTTTTATCATACCTTGTTGTATTAATCGCCCTTAAAACAGCTTTTTTTACTTCCTTTAGAATAGCCTCGCTCCTTTAACCATACTCCAAACAGTTTTTTCCTTGGTAATCCGAGAGCTAGAAAATAAATAAATTCTGAATACAGGCGCACCGAAGTGCACTCTAATTGATTTAAAATCTGTAGCCAAGGTATTAGAGAACAATAGTTTACAACTTTTAGAATCAATACAGGTCAATCTCAGTTTTGGCAGTCTAAGGCATGCAGAAAAAATTTACGATATTTTGTTAAAAACAAATCTTGGCTTTGTAGAATATTAATTGAATAAAAATATGGATTAGATTATTTATAAAAAGTTACCTAAGTTTATTGATTCCATAGTTCGAAGAACAAAATTCAAAAACATAAAGACACCACTTTGGTACAAACCCTCGTATACGACTGACAATAAGTCAACTTTATTTTTTTGCAACAACATGTCACTACCTGCTCGACTAGACACGAGGGGTTTATTCTAGGTAATTAAATATTAGTGGGACTTTATTACCCAAGGAACTAAGTTTATTTCCCTGCATATATTTTATTTTTACTAGACTTTCGTTTTTTGAATTTTGCGCGCACAGAATCTAATTTCCAACCTCGGTGCGCCGCCTCGGCTCGGCCGGCCGCCGCGCCCGACGCGGCCGCTGCGGAAGTGAATTCGATCCGGCGGGTTATGACAGCCATCACAATTTTGATTCCCTCGGCGAAGGCGAAATAGCAGCCGGATGATGAAAATTTGAAACAGCGAATGAAATCAGCAGCAAAATTTTTCGTATTTTTTTGTCTTCATCACGAACCCTTTGTTAATAAAAATCAAGCCTTTTAATGAGCCTCCGATTGGTTCATATTATCTGTCTGATGGAATGACATAATTTTTTATAAGTATTAATTCTTTTCTAAAAAAAATTTTATTACTACAGATAGAATTAATCAAATATTTCATTATGCATTTGCTTTTTTATAATAATCAAATAGAAATATAAAACAAAAATATCCTACTATCGATAAAATAATTGATTGCCACCGGATTGCGAACTCTTAACATCTCATGTCAACCATTTCTGAATAAGAAAAATAACTGACTTACATTTGTTTAACCGTTCTTAAAAGAAACATCTATGATTCACTTTCAAATACATTTTTGCAATGAATCTCAAGAACCTTTGAGCAATAAACGCGAGGAGATGCCAGAATAAATGCATCCATTTCCTATTAAATCTGGAATATATATATATATATTGCGAGGGAACTTCGGGCGGGTGATATTTACCTGAAAAGATCTTGAAGAGAGCTCACTTCCGATGCTTTTGACACCCGTCCGTCACACCAACGCCACCAACTGCCATCGTAAAACAAGAGACTCAGGGTATATGAACGTACATACACACGTAGGTACTGAAATTTCGTGACAGTATATTGATATATATATATATATATCCTGTCCTATGTTTTAAATGCAACGCGCCACATTCAACGGATCGTCCGCCTTACGTACGCACGTGTGTTTGTTGCAGACTGAATCCGCCGCGGAATATTGTATCTGACTGCTAAATTCGATATGACATCAAAGACGCGGCGGAAGATACGCTCAGTGTGGCGCCGGCCTAAGAAAAGACGGAAAAACATGTTAAAGAATAAGAATATGAAAAAAACAAAAACTAAAATGAAATTCGAGCCATAACGTTTTGCGATATTTTTCAAACATCATATTGTTTTAGGATTTTAACTAATTTAATCTATTTTCATTGGTTTGTGGGTATCCTAACAGTCATGTCTCAACCCTTATTATACCCTACCTCCATTCAACGTTGCACCCTTCGCCAATTTTGACATGATTGATATTATATAAAATAAATAACAATATGTACATTACTACTATTTTTATTGACACTAAATTAATCTTTGTAATACACACACGTTGAGTTAAATTTGTCACAGCTATAGTTTTGAGAGAAGCAGCCCTTCTTAACATCACATGTAATTTATAACTAACTTAAATACTAAATTTCTGTTTTTCAATCACCGACTGCATTCAAACATTTTTTAATTTTTTCGATATTACTCACTGCCTTTGCATTTATATAACCCACAGATAATGTATAAAGTCTAATATCTGTAGTTAATGGTGCTGAAGCATCATTAAAAAGTTATGTTATTCTTTTATTAAATATCCATGTCGATATACATGGGATACTTATATACTTTTGTGGATAAATTATATTTTTATTATCTGGATAAAATTTCTGTAACTTTCAACTGAAGTGCAGAGAATTTTTATTGTGGTCAGTATATGCTTTATGTTTTATTCAGTGGCTGCATTTCGGAGCTCGTTTATGCAGTTCGAAGGCAATAAATGCCAATAAATTTCAGGAGCATATTCATATTTTTGTGACATTTCTGAATTGTGTTCTGTTTTGCCCTTTTTGCTATTAGCTATATTTCGGTACTGTCATTTAGAACTCCAAATATTAATTAGTGCTCACATAAGTAAAATTGTAGTGAGAATAGTACATGTATACGGTGCAGTGACTGAAAATAAGAAAACAAGAATTATGGGGATCGAACTGGGGATTCCAGCTCGAGGTCATAGAGTTGAAGACAGATATCCATGTGCTTTTCTTACGCCTGGGTGTTTTGTGTTTCGCCACAGTGAATAAATCCCATGACTTCTTGTAGCACTAAAAATTAAATAAAATATATCGTGGTTAAATGCGGTTTACAGTTTTGGGGTTATGATTTCGATTTATAAACAACTATACTAATTTCAAATGTCCTTCCGTAACTTGCTAGATTGCACACAACACCAACTAGCCGCTAATGAAGCGCGGGCAGCCGAGTGTGACACGTCAATCAGCGCGCGGCTCAGGCTACATGCATGGGTGGCGTCTTCAGGCTACACGGTCTTAGAATTTATATTAATTTAATTATGTCCCGTGATTTTCACGGGTGTAGTTTATAATTATAATTTTTCATCATTATATTTTCACAATCTAGTTTATATTTATAATTTTCCCATACGCCCATGGTTCAGCCCAATACAAACTTTTTTCAAATTTTCATTTTATCATATTTTCTCTCGAAAAAAGTTGGTAAATCAAACCCGTAATGATTTCAAATCGACTTTATCCACTTAGGTAACTTGTATCCCTCGAATAACTTTAAAGGTCCCTTCATTTTTTCTAACCGTGTATCTGAGATATTATAAAGGTATGTAATAAAAAATCAAAAGAAATTACGTGCTGACTTTAATAGGATTAAAACTTCGGCTTATTTTGAAAGGGAGCCACTCTCGGTAACTTTATTCATTCGCGTAAACTTTTCTACTTTCTTTGTTTTAATATTTAGTCTCGGAAAATGACTTTTGTTATTTGTGATAGGTTTATCAATCAAATCATGTTTTGAAGGACACAGAATATTGAAATTAGTAACTGTTTAATGATAATTCGCCTGGCGTATTGCTCGATTCATACATAAATACGGAACATTAGAGTGTATTTATTATCTTCCCTAAATCTACAACCAGCTGTGAATACTGGCCCTCCGCAAAAATTCTCTTTAACGGCCTATTTCTGGCGCCAATAATGAACTAATGCTCCTCTGCCATTTTGGATCTGCTGTTCTTCGTCTTCCTTCGGGTTCATTACTGAACAAACATTTAAACGATAGCCTAGTCGTCAAAGCCTCCCTAATTTTGTGAATGTTGTTACACTGGCCGTAAATCATGTTGTTATAATCCGTTCGCTACTTTTAATTTTCTTTAACAGCCCTGAAATTAAATTCTCCTGACGATTCTTCCTTTAGCTACAGCTAGTGTTGCTTCATCTTTATATAACATTCGAAACCGACCGTTAAGTTTAACGGTCGGTTTCGAATGTGGAAATATCTTGGAAGTGAAAATTAACACACTTCTCATCATCCAATCGATCTGAAATTTTGCACATTGACTTGATGTCAATGACAATGCATTCTTGCGTATTTTTTTTTTTGCCAAACATATACACATGTTCACAAAAAATGAAAATTTACCTCAGGTATTGGGCAAGTACCTACTTTCTGTTACTTTTCTAAAATTTTTAATAGTTGACACTTTAGAATTTATCTCTTTATTTAAAATTGCTACAAAACAAAAGTTGGTTATATCAAAATACCAGTAATAATTAATACTATAATTTGAAAAGTTACTGAAGAAACGATTTTTCTGATAAACTTAAATATAATTTAGTGCCAATGTTGATACAAATGAATCTTTTAGTCAAGAAAACAAAAGTACGGTTAAATGGAAACCAAGTCCTCGTATATAAAGAAAAACTATATTTTTATTGGTTTATTTTATTTTCGAGTCCATGTTTCTAATGATCAGATAATACAATCGTGCATTTATTTTTCTAGACCTTCCTGTGCAACTTCGCTAAATATTATTAATTGGCAATTAATTAATCTCTGTTTTGAATTGAATCTCTGATTATAATCGCTTGGCATCTAGTCTCCCGAAAAATAAACTTTTACACATTTTTGTAGTCGGTCTATTCCTCCGTCACTCTCGATCCACTTCTGGATGAAGGCCTTCCCATGACACTTAATAAGTCTTTTTCCTGATAATTTTTACGATCCTCCGTCAATCGTTGTCATGACACTCCTATTTCTCCCAAGATTTCATATTTCCATCGAGACTTGGATCTATTAGTAAAACAATATTATTTGTCCGTCTGTTATCTGGCATCTCAAAATTTGGCTCGCCCATCGCCATTTATGCTTTTTATCAGTGACTGATATTCTTCACTTTTGTCTGCGTTCTAACGTCTTCTTTTGCTGACTCTTGTAATTATTCCCAGCATAATTCTTTCCAGTCTGCGCTTTGTCATCTGGAGTTTCTGAGCTCAAACATTCAGTCCAGATTTCTCTACCATTTATGTATAAAAAATGTTTTTTTTTGTATCTTTATAAATATTTTGTCTCATACCAATACAAAGGTAGTTATGTTTTTTAACAACTGCCGCATGGCATAGGGAATAGAATAATTAACGAACTGGCTCAATCTACTAGAACTAGACAAACTTCTCAGAAATGTTTGGTTGAAATCAAATACAACTAACAAAAGATAACGCAAATATGAAATACCTGTATTTTATGATATTGTGTGGTAATATATTTTATACACAAAATATTTAATAAAAGTAGGTTTTTTAATAGGTTTACTGGTCATCATCGAAGAAATATTTCGTACAATTATAATTTTACGGGAAATCAAAGAAAGTCAATTTTCATGAGATCCTTAACAAAAGATGGAGTTTTTGTCGACTGACTGACCTTAAACTGACCACTTCTGAATTTTAGGAATACACTTAATGTAAATAAACATCTGCCACGCTTAATAATGATAGGAGACAAAATATTTAAAACATCACTCATTCTTTTTTATTTAGCCATTTTTCTTTTTGCGCCTCGGATTACATTCCGAATTAGAGAACAAAAAAATGCATTTTATATATTAACAATTTTGGTGCAAACTGCTTACTGTATTTTGACAATGAATCCATTCTATTTTAGATTTATAGTAATGCGGTATTAAAGGTTTTTATAAATCTCGGAATAATGTCATTTAAAAGGATTAACTCGAAACCAATATTTGTACCAATGAAGAAGTGCACTTTTTCATTGGTTCAAACGCTTTATTTAAGCAAAGATTAGATTCAGTTAATCAAAAAATTAAAATTTGAAAAATGTTAGGTAAATCTAAATATTTATCAATTTTGAAAGAGTGGGTACCTGCGCCTTTTTTAAAAATAATTTATGTGAATTCAAATGAGACGTTGTATAAAAATTTCAACGTAATAGTTGAAAAAGTTTAGGAAATTTAAGATTTTGGACAAACGAACATTTACATTTTTATTTATATAAATATGTAGTTGGCATATAAAAACAATGTTGGTATACAGAAACATCTTCGTATTCATGGGCAACGCCGGATACCAACTATTGTATTACAAGAAAACATAAATTTTGTGTGCACATAATCCACCATACTGTTTCACTAACGCGCCGAGCCATTTTTTTTATGAAATGTTTTATTATAATCTTTCTTAATCCAGCAGGTTTGCTCGCACTATTAATATGGTCTCTCTACTCAGTTAATTTTGGGATGTTTCGAGAAGGGGCGTGCAGTATGAACAAGAAGCGTGACTTTTTCCTAAGCGTATATTTTGAAAAGAAATCGAAATAAGAGATGTGTCTCATATTCCTATCACAATAATTAATATATGATTCAGATTTTAATATTACATAAAATTCTGCCAGATAATTGTTTCATTGCGATTTTTTTTCCCAAATATGTTCAAAGAAAAGTCAAGCTTTTATGTTCTTACCGCCGCGAAATGAAGTGAATGAAATATAATAATCATTTCTGAAGAGAAATGATAATGACCTATAAATAAAATATAACCTAAATAAAAGAAAACCTAATAATAAAATAAAAACAGATAAAATATCACGTTATATAAAAAATTGAACATCATAAAACAAATTTACAATTGTTTTACATTAAAATTAAATGAAAAAATTAGAAAAAATCTATTTATAAAGTCAACTTTGGGATTAAAAAGAAATGTTGTCAAGAGAACCATTCTAAATAAGAAAATAAACTCTGGATGCTCTATCTTAGAGTATAACAGCCACAAAAGAAATTTGAACGGTTAAAATACATCGAGACAACAAACACAAAATACCTGGACGTTAATTTTCAAATAGGTTTTCAGCCGCAGTGTTTACATTATTTGGGATGAATCCGAGAAGGAATATTTTTCCAGACTTGTTTAGGATTTCTGATTAATTAATTCTAGTCATAATTCTCTTCCCTCTCGAAGTGCAACGTCGGCATCTTTTCATCTCCTTATCGGGTGCGCCGATGCTCCCCGGATTCTCCAAGGGGATTCTTGCTTAATACCTCACCGCCCGCCCCATAGCTATCTTTGTCCAAAAGCCTTCCGTCAGCCTTTCTGCGGAGGAGCGGAATTCTTTTATCGCCGACTTCCGCAGCGTCTCCGTCCTAATGATTACAGATGCTGTTTATGAGAGTGGACTGGAAGAATATTTTTTCAAATTTTTCCCCTGTACTTAATTTATATTTAAATGAATAAAAATAACTTGGTTAAACACTACTATATTTGTTATCGATTCCGACCAGGTTTCGCTACGACCGTAGCTTCTTCAGGATTAAATCGTAAATGTACTTATATACTAGTCATACATCAGTGTGAAAGGACGGAGTGCCAATAGGGGGGGTAGGGGGTGGGAATGAACAGGGAATGTTACTATTAAGCGGGAATATATTTAAAAGTGGACAAAAAGATCAATTTTGTCCACTTTTAAATATGTTCCCTCTTAATAGTAATATTTCATGTGCATTCCCACCCCCAACCCCCACTATGGGATTCCGTCTTTTCACACTGATGTATGACAGTATATAAGCACATAATTTTTTAATATTTAGTCAGTTAAGATTTTCCCCTGAAGAAGCTACGGTCATAGCGAAACCTGGTCGGAATCGATAACAAATATATTGGTGTTTAACCAAGTTATATTATTTTTATTCATTTAATTATAATGTCCCACCACCAAGTGTTTGCTTCCTTCGAAAAATTAATTTATTTTTATTCTCGACGTATTTTTAACCCCACAATGGATTATTTAAAATTTTCTTTTATGTCAAATTCTAACTCCCTTGACCCGAATACTTTTCTCACTCTATCAAAACTTGAGCTAACGATGTTAAAAAAATCAACGTAGATTTTTCGTGAACCCCAACTACTACCAACTGCCTGTAACAATGCCGCGATATGTGACAAAAACGTCATTATACATGTTTTATTGCTTATTATAGTGTGTCTCATCCGGGACACGAGTGATCATCACGTGTCTCCGATCCGTCAAGGATTGTCCTTCCAAGTTCGCCACTGCCGTCTCTCGTCATATTAAGTCCTCATCGTATTCACCAAATCTTCTCGCTTCATTCTCGATACTCGATACTATCGCACCTTCGAGGTTTCTCATTGATCCCTCGGGGTTGCTGCCTCAATACCGTATGCGCGTACTTCGAACTAGGTACTGGAGCGATCTTCAGTGTAGCCAGAATATTCATACTCCACGGGAAAAAAGTACAATTACATTCAACTACATAATTCATATATTGCTCGTTTTATTATTTTTATTTTTATTCAAAAAATATATAGCGCCTGCACCACTTGAATACTATGTTCAAGGGATTTTATCTCTTACTTGTGGATAGCATTTTTTAGTAAATAGTTGCGGATATTTTATACGAACCGTATGTTTTTCCGAGAAACGATTCTCGACGTTTCGTTGATTGCTTATTCAACGTCATCAGGAGAACGACCTTTACCCGCGACGAAACATACGGTTCGTATAAAATATCCGCAACTATTTACAGTTAAATATGTCTGACGATCGTAATAACAACCCTAACTCTTTAATTTTTTATTAATATGGGACAGGCGAAACTTAATTTAAAAGAATACTTTTCACTCCACCCTACTGTTTATGTATTTTTATCTTAACGCAGGGAATATTCTCCGCTCTGAAACACCTTAAAAGGTTTTTGACATTTCTTTATTCGCACTTGTGAACATTCAACGTTTGTCTGCCGGCGGAATTGTCGTTTTGTTTGTCGCACGGTGCCGCACCCTGTCAGAACGCTAATTATCAATAGTACCTGTATGTTATATCCATTACTGTGTTAAACATTTTTAATAAATTCTTTTGAAAATTTCGTTTTCAATTTCGACACAGTATTACGTTATTATCCGTTTGTGACATTATCAGCTCCTGAGTTATCAGATCGACCGAAAATGACATTTTTATGTTTTTTCTTGTAGGTTTGTGCATTTGTTGGTAATATATTTATTACTTCTTCTTCAAAAATAGCAAAATAAGTTTGTGGTGATATAATTAATTATATATATATATTGTTTTCACCACTTTTTATTGAAAAATATCAACATGTTTCCAGGCTTATGGCCCCTTCTTCAGATACAATTGTATACTAACAAATTTTTAAGTAGCATGTTGATATTTTCAATATAAAAAAGTTGTATAATATAAAACATAATATAATATAAATAGGTAAAATATAAAAAAGTTTATTTTATTAATTATATCCATTTTTAACATCAAATAAATTTATTCATTAGGTCTCCCAAACAAAATTATCACCAAAAATCGTTAGCACGTTAAAATGGAATTTCGTTTTTAAATACTCAATTTTATTTTCATTTCAATTTCAATTTTACCTTAAAGTTTCACCTAAACCGGCAGCGGGGATCGATACCAGGTGTCTCTAAAACATTTTTTGTAAACTAAATACCGATATTAAGCCAAAAGTCTGTCATCTTAGTTATTCCCCTTATAGACTATGGTGTCAAATTGTCGTATAAATATATGTATAATGGCTATATTTTATGTTACAATTTAATGCATTGAATTTCAGCCGCATGCAGTTAGAAGATTGAAGCATGAGTTGTAGGATAACACATATTTTTTTTAAAAAATTGTAATATTCCTATTACAAAAAAATCGTAATATCTTTATTACAATGATAACAATACTATTTTCATATGTATATCCTCATATTCTGAAAAGTAAATAACCTATGTAATTTGTTGTTTTTTCCAATATATGTATCTACCTTCAACCGATAATTCAATGTTTTGACTGCACGCCCCTGTCGAATTATATTTTCATATATTTCATTTTTTATTCATTCTCCAAATCATTGTTGAGATGATTGTCGTTTGATTTCACGATAGTGTGGATAGTGGTTGGCATTCCGCCTGTTGTGCGGAAAACCGCTGTTCAAAACACAAAAAGAACGAACATTAAAATATTTGGTAGCTAACTATAAAAATTTCGTTGTCTGTCTGTCCCGTAATTCCGTAACTTCCTGAAAGTTTTAGCTAAGCTCTACCCTTGCACAGTGTAAGAGTAGGGCTTAGCAAAGACGCGGACCATTAATTTATGTCTCCTCCGAGTTTACGGCTAGGTATTCAATAATTAGTGAAAGATGAAGTAGCATTGCGCAGTTCTGAGCCAAGCTTTAGAAACAAACAATGGCAAACAATTGCTGTATTCGGTACAAACAGTATGCGGTTTCCAAACAGACCTGCGTTCTTCTTCCACAGGAAACAAAACACATTTATTCTGAACTGAAGCGAAACTGAAGCATTCATAAGCTGAGTATTCTATGCAATAGCATGTTATATGGATATACTTAAAAAATACTTAAAATTGCTTGTTTTAAATAAAACATATTTTACTATGAATTTGCAGTTTTAGATCGTAATTCCATGATATTTAAAATAATTTACAGTGAGCAATTAGAAAGATATAAATCTAACAAAATAAACCCAAAACATTTCTCATATACCTACTCAAGATATATACCTACATATCTACATACATATACATTGGAAATCATAGAAGGAGAGGAGAAGGAGAAGGAGAAGAAGAAGAAGAAGAAGAAGACTCAAGATATATACCTACATATCTACATACATATACATTGGGAATCATAGTTGGTTACTGTGGCGAGATTAGTTTCGCTTGGAAACGAAAAATTGTGGGTTCGTAACCCGGTCGTAACCTAATATTTTTTGATCGTTAGATGTATTATATCTTCATTTATTCACCTAATTTATTTTAAATATCATAAAACTTTATTCTAAAACTGTTACCACTGTAAAATGTTTTTTTTATTTTATTTATTTAAAATATAATAGAAACCTACAAGGTTTATGGATAACATTTTACATGATTCAATATAGGAATATAATAAATAATATAGTTTAGATACAAATCATTTTTTTGTAGTTGGCCGAGTTTTAGCATTTTTGTCACATCTGTTTTGAATTTGTCAGTGGTCAGTTGTTTGGTCTTTTGTGGCAGGTCGTTGTATAGTTTTAATCCGTTGCAAATTAGTCTGGATTGTCCTGCTTTTGTTTTGGCGTATGCTATTCAAAATATGTCAAACAGATGTCTCACAGAGACAATGCTATTTATATAGGAATGTTGAAGTCTTTTTCGGATTTTATTATATTAAGTAAGTGATTACTTTACACAATATCCAACGATACCACCCAAGATGAACCACACATGTAATGTTGTACCATCAGCAGTTGAAATTTTTGTTATTTCCATAAAACAGTATATAGATGTCGCCGCTGGTAAATGAGATTTATATGTTTTTTTTATTAGGGTATGTAGAATTCTTTTTAATGTATATACAAGTTATTTCTAATTTATCTTAATTATCCCTCCGTGAACAAAATCCAGTGTGTGTTCTTAGAACATACTGTAACGTACCTACCTGTACACCTAAACTAAATACCTAACTATAAAGTTTAATAATATAAGTTTTACGAAAAGCTCAAAGCTTGAGACTTTAAGCTACCGCATCGAGCTTTATTACAACTTTTGAGACTTTTAAGCACACACTTTATGCTTTAAGCTACTAGATAAAAACTTAAGTCGAACTTAGAACTTCGGAAGTATATTTACATGAAAGCTAATATTATTTTTCTTTGTTAAGAATTTATATTTTCAAAATTGGCCAGTCGTGATCTATCTAGTGGTTAGGAAAATTCCTCCTCCGTTGTGTCCTAGCAATCCAAAATTCTTTTGATACGTGGTGAAATTCGTATTCTTATTAACGCGACTAGACTAATATAGAACGAATTCTTACCTAACTATGGAAATAACAAACGCACGTAACTAATCCGTACTCGTAAATAACATAACGGATTTATTTACTAAAGATGATAGATCGCCTAACCGTTATCGACTCGAAATTCACGTACAATCTTCGAACACTTATAGACGAAATGCCAGAGACATAAAACATATTTCCGAAATTACTTTGGCCCTTCTAGAAACCGTTACAGAATTCTACAGTTTCGCCTATACGAGAGACAGCCGATATCGTCCACGTCCTGAGTCGGCCTAAAAGCCAACTATATGCGGCGTAGCTGAGGAATAAACGCTAGTAGCAAAACTTCCTTACATAGTACAGTCATAACTATAATACCACCGTGTTTAAAATACTGAAATATAAAACAATACAATCGTTGCCAAGTTAACAGCATACGCTAAAGATTCCGCCCGCCTTGATTATCAATACCTCATAATAGCAGCTTAGAACAGTGTTAGCGCAACCACACGCGGTACCCATTTACGACAGATTTACAAGATATAATAGCATACGTTATATTCAAAACACAAGTAAGAAACCTACCGATAGCGCGTCCCACGTTGTCCAATCTGCTCAATCTGTTCATAGTACATAGTAGGGGAAGACAAACATATATATATTCACAACTAGGCGCAACAGAGGCTCAGGGCAAGCTTTGTCTGACATTATCGGAGCCCGAGATTCTAAGGGAATGGAAGATACAATTTTGTAAGTGAAATTTAAGAAGTGTCTAACCACTTCTGTTCAAACGTGGATTCTAGATGCCCCCCCCCCTGTAGGGGGGAGGGGGATGCGGCCCCAGAGCATCGCCGCATCCGGTGGTTAACTCCTGTTTAGACATAACCTCCCACACTAAGCTGCAGACCAAGATCAAGCCGAGACTCTATTGCTCCTGCTGGAATCCCCCGAAGTCCTCGCTTCCCGGCGACAAACATATCAGGAAGAAATCCCGCGTCTGATATTAAGGTTTGTATATTGTCCCGCGGGGCAGTCAAATTGACTGGTGTATAATGATGAGGATCCCACGTTGCGGCTACATGAGCCGGATTATTATGATGTTTACTGCTGATTAAAGGGCTGAATGAACTAACTGGGTGACTGGAAAAGACTCTCCCTTGAGCGCGTCAGTCAGAGCCATGTTAGCATCGCCAAATATAGTTGATGTGATTGATCCCACGGTGTAGTCTTATTGACTAGAGATATTAAATGATGGTAAAACAGCATGATTATTACAGTTGATTGTGTATTCCTGATATGTTTCTCGCTGGCCGGGAAGGGAGAACCCCGAAGGTCTCTGTATACAGCAAGTTAGAAAAGGTGGTGACTGATGAGAATGATGGTGTTAGTAATGCCATCGCGCGCCTGAATGCGGTCCCGATCATAAAAATTGATTGTTAAACTGCTAACAGATCTCGTTCATTAAAGCGGCCCCGAGCATAAGTATTGACTGTCGAACTGCTACCTGCATCTTATAATTTCTCGTTCATGAGGAACGTCCTATCTCGTCCTTGAGTACGGAGTTATTACATTCACATACATTCATAACCAGAGCCCGAGCTCGTCGAGCCAAGGGGAGTGAAAGAACGTAGGGGCTTCTTCCCTCCGGCTGTGTTTGAGGCACGACGCTCTGGTCCGATTCGAAATGCTTCACCTTTGCTTGACTGAACACATTTTAACTGTGTGGAGGCTTTGCGCAATTCTACTTAGACCCACCCAGAGTGTCCCCGCAGTCCAGTTCATCCCCTGGATCGAGAACACGCACCCCGTCATTTGATCCCAGTTACATACAACTATCTGTATCGCGAGTGTATCTCTTTCTTCAATCCCCTTCATTTGCTTCTCATAGTTGCTCGTCCATGCGGAACGCCCTGTCTCGTACGTTGATGAGGTCCCGAACGAAGGTTTCGATTGAGGTACGGCTACCTGAGTCTTTTAGCTGACATTCATGAACATTCATATCCGGAATTCGAGCTCGTCGGGCCAAGGGAGTGAAAGAACGTAGGGGCTTCTTCCCTCCGGCTGTGTTTGAGGCACGACGCTCTGGTCCGATTCGAAATGCTTCACCTTTGCTTGACTGAACACATTTTAACTGTGTGGAGGCTTTGCGCAATTCTACTTAGACCCACCCAGAGTGTCCCCGCAGTCCCGTTCATCCCCTGGACCGAGAACACGCACCCCGTCATTTGATCCCAGTTACATACAACTACCTGTATCGCGAGTGTATCTCATTCTTCAATCCCCTTCACTATTCCATTTATACAACAATCACGTGACTAACCTCGAGAGTCTAGCACCGGTAATAAGATCTCATTATGCTACGTTGGAAGTTAACATTGCATAACCGGACGGAATGCCTATTTCCCGCGATCATATTCAATTTGTAAAACGCAATAATATGTATTTATATATGTTAGTAAAACGTTTGAAATGCAGAATGCACGTATGATGACCTCGCTTCTATCCTAAAGATAATTAAGATATAATCCCGACGTTACGTCCCGACATCAGTACTAATTTGTTTCCGCGTCCGTTACCGTCGAACTCTGAACCCACGTAATGAAATGAATAGTGACCATGAGACAATGACAAATTATATAGCACGAACATTCCATTTGATACACATAAGAAAACATCAGGAATAAATAATATCAAAGGTTCTTATCTTAGTTCTGTAGTTGGTCTGCTTCTGAGATGGCATCCTGATCCGAAGTAATATAACTCTCCAAAATTGAGCAATTACCAGCGCCTGTGTAGCCCTTCATTTCCCTTGTATATATATTTTAATATCAGCGCCTGTAAAACTGTATTAGATCCTAGAAACAAGAAAACTATTCCCTCTACGCCGAGCACATACAGAACATAAACCCCTTCAATCTAGTTCATCCACGGTTATGCAAAAAGGCGAAAGAATAGTAATAGTAAAAGGTCCTTAACTGACAGAAGTTGAAGTTCTCTGCAAACTGCCCATATCTTCTAGTGGCGCCTGTGTATTCCAATAACAACTTTCCAGTCATGTATTTAACATAACGTCCTCCTTGTGTGTATGTGTGCTGCAATATCTGTCATCCAGTTAGTGATTCCCAAAATAGTGTTTTCCTTGTATATATATATATATTTCAATATCAGCACCTGTAAAACTGTATTAGATCCTAGAAACAAGAAAACTATTCCCTCTACGCCGAGCACATACAGGACATAAACCCCTTAAAACTAGTTCATCTACGCCGTACAATGATATCACATGCAGACATGACAATATAATTACAAATATGCTTGCGTCCCGCCGACTGGACGCCTGTGTTTTCCAATAACAACTTTCCAGTCATGTATTTAACATAACGTCCTCCTTGTGTGTATGTGTGCTTCAATATCTTCCATCCAGTTAATGGTTCCCAAAATAGTGTTTTCCTTGTATATATATTTCAATATCAGCACCTGTAAACCTGTATAGAATCCTAGAAACGAGAAGACTATTCCCTCTACGCCAAGCACATACAGGACATAAACCCCTTTCAAACTAGTTCATCTACGCCGTATAGTGATATCACAAGCAGACATAAACAATACAATTACAAGTATGCTTGCGTTCTCCCCCACCTTGGTGGAAATATTCGCATTCGTATTCACCGAATAGTAGGCCTGATATTCGTATTCATGAAGGTAGTATTCGTTGCATCAAGGTTATTATATTTACAAGTATGTTCAAGTTCCCCCACCTTGGTGGAAATATTCGCATTCGTATTCACCGAATAGTAGGCCTGATATTCGTATTCATGAAGGTAGTATTCGTTGCATCACTCTCAATAATAAAATCATATAGATAAATAATTACGGTAACTCATAAAAATATGATATTACTTATATTAAACGAACAAAGCAAAACAATCTGTCATATAAGTAAATAACGTGATCACGGAAGACCGAAGGTTAACTACCCCTGAACAAACCGCGAACTGCCCACAATAATGGAAAATGTTGTAGAAAACATTTCAAATATCTAATATTGAATGAATAAAACAATGTCATATGAATAACTATCGCGATTACGGATGGCCGAAGGTTAACCACCCCTGAACACACCGCGAACTGCCCACAATAGTGAAAAATGTTCTAGAAAACATTTCAAATATCTAATATTGAATGAATTAAACAATGTCATATGAAAACTATCACGGCTACGGAAGACCGAAGGTTGATCTGATCTAACCGTAAACGACCCACAATAATGGAATATGTTGTAAAAAAAACATTTCAAATATCTAATATTGAATGAATAAAAACAATGTCATATGAATAACTATCGCAATTAAGGAATATATACAATTCGAAACACGTCTTTATAAGAACTTGATAGGAACAAATCGTGTTTTCAACGATTGCCCAATGATACGCAATACAAACATGTAACGAGTTCAAATAAACCACACATTCATGTTTTAATAAAATAAATATAAAATCCAGATGCATTTTTAAAATATATTATTTGTAGGGAATTCCTCGTACGATTTGAATCTATATCACGCTTACAATCGTGATATCAAAACCACATAATACTCCGAATTATCCCCAAGATAACACAAATCATATAGAAATCCGTGTATTCAATCGCCAGCATAGATAACAAAGCATTCGTTAGCATAAGAATACATCCGCCCTGAAGAACCTCTCGCACATTCCGAACCTCGCGACATTGAATATACATAATTATACTGAATTTTAAAACCCACAAACAAACACGAAACACCCTTCGTCAGTAAAGTATTCCATTTTAAAGGTCTTTGGTATCTTGGTAATATATGAATATCAAATTTAAATGATTTTTCATATGAACAGCGACAGAATTACATATTTCATCAGCGTTATGCAATAATTCCCCCGCTGGAATTATCACCGTAGCAACATTACGATTTCTTGTACATTAAATCCGAAGCGCGTATAGTAATAATTATCCCTAGGCCCAAAATACGTAACAAAACAATCCACAACATGTATCAATAATTGTTACGATCCAGAAAGTTCTAAATTGAATACACGAAAAAGGCAATAGAAATAAATAATATTGAAAATGCTTAGCTGTATCGTCGAGTGTTGCTGCCTCTGTGACTCACTGATGGTATTTCGGTCCTCTCTCCACAAGAGCCTCCGGCCAACGTTGATGCTGAAGAAAGAAGGGCAGATCCTCGAATTTGTATGGCTTATATAGTCTATATTTCTCGCCATTTTTGACTCCAACCGACGTGTAAAGGTAAAGTCTAACTCAGAAAGCCTCTGATTCGTCGAATTCGTTCCGCGAATCCACGTTCCTGATTGGCTCGCTTCATCAGAATCATATAACATAAAGCCCGCTTTACACGCCCGCGTGCAGAAATAATAACGCTCGCCCGCACCTACTTATCCGGCAGATAGATATTTTCGTATAATTTTTCAGCAATGTCTATTTGAAAAGGCCAATATCGTTACAATCTCTTTTACCGACACTAGTTACAGTATTTACGCAGCCCCTGAAATACGATATAAAGATTTATATTTGTTACGGTCCATAATGCACTTACCAACACATCCAGAAAAAAATGTCTGAAAGCATTGAAAATTCAGAATGTTTTTAGGTTTTCACGGCCACTCAGAATCTTCAAGTTTATGTTTACTGGGGTATTATGCCGTGTTGTTACGACCTTTCGGATCCCATTGCAGGGTCCATCATCAGGGCTGATGTGTTGTTGTGAGTGTTGGTGTTGTAATTGTAGTATCGGCTTGCAATACCGTGCCGAAGTCATGATGTGTTGTATTGTGTTGTGTGTATGATTCATCTGTTGCCTGATCACTATCTCTGCGGAGTCTGCGACGAGAATGGCTTTGAAGCGCCGGATACCAAGATGTTTTTAATTTGAGACCATCATCTCTATTAATATTTATCGGATGCTTGTAGATTTCTAATGCTTCCTTTATAAGACGCCTATGGTGACTCTTAGACTTTCCAAGGATTTTCGGTTCGAATGCGAAATGATGGCCGGTATCCAGAAAATGCTCAGCCAGTGCCGATTTTTCTGGATGACTGAGTTTGCGTGCCCGTTTGTGCTCGTTGACCCTTTTGGAAATTGTACGCGCCGTTTGTCCCACGTATACACACCGTCTGTTTCTAAGCGATCTCGATGACTGATGAATGGGATCCGAAACGTCGGCCCGAAAGGTCGTAATAACACGGCATGACACCCCAGTAAACACAAACTTGACGATTGAAAATTCAGACACTAAGTAAGATAAACGTGAAAAGAAAACTGCGTAACTGAATGAGACATATAAGACTTTTTTTAGAGAATCGGAAAAGACTTTTTTGTCTTCCATGATGAAGATTGTAACTAATCAATTGATGTATATCATAGATGTCTCACAGAAACGAAACTGTATTTTTTATGGGAAAGTGGGTATAGAAGTCTTTTGGGTGTACATTAGGGTGGGTCACCGTTGTATGAAGAAATTTTTATTTTATTATTTCTACAAGGCACATTAAGAAAAGGGTGCTAAATGATGTTTTTAACTTACTTATAAAATTTCATTACAATGGGATATCATCTTCTGCCTCCGGATTGACTTTAAAGAACACATATTTTGGAAAAAATCTTATTTTTAACGAGTCTTTACAACAAGATTTAAAAAGTTTAAAAATGCATAAAAAGTTAAATAATAAAACGAAATATACTTGTACGAGTTAAATTTATTTATTACAAGTAAATGTTTACAAAAATGGTATTAATATTATTATTTTTTATAATGTTTGAAACAGCCGAAAAATCCTTCATATTACCGAATTTCGGCATGGCTTTCCGAGATAATATTTGGTTTTTTATGAAGCCTTCTCTCTCAGATTTATTACACAATGTGGCTGAAGCTTCTGTCACAGCCTTGACTGTCCTTTCAACGGCTTTCTTGCGGAGTTCTCTTTCTGCTTTTTGAACGACAAACAGTTGGATGTTTTCGTCAGGTATGGATTTCAATATTGATGGATCGGATATATTCTCCTGCCAGTCAATGAGATATGTGTAAGACAATGCATCCAATTTTATAGTAGGTAGTTGAAACAAGTCAGTCAGCATTGCGATTGATAAATTTTCAGGGTGTGCGAAGTAACTGTTTCATTGAATTACAGATTCTATTATGGCTTCGGTTCTGTGGACAAATATCCTGTTGCAGTGATGAGTTTGAACAGGTGCCGTGCTCGATCTTTATCACTTTATAGGAATCACTTTATAGGAAGGGTGAATTTTTATAGCAAACCATGTTGGGGAGTAAGCCTTGACGACATACGTAGCAAGAATTACCAAGATTTTAGAAGGAGATTCCATTAAAACATACAAACGCAGAATTCGATCAGGATGAGTTAGCTATCGGGCGTGAGACATTTTGGCGTTTTGTTAACTAAATCCTAAGGAAACATGCCTGTTGAAATCGCTAAGACTATTCAGAATAAATATAAGGTATAATATTTATTTATATATGTTTCGTCAGTGCTAATACCTTGAACAGAAAACTCGGGTAACTCTGTTGAAATACGTTGAAATCGAACAATGGGCCTTTTTTCACATACTTCTAGATCTTTACCAATTCTCCCTGAAAATGTTTTGGGTCCCGATGTGCCACCATCAATATGTAGAAATAAGTGCCGAAACGGTACTTCATTCATATGAAGTAAGCAGATAATCCACTGCAACGGTTTACCCAATCTGTTTTCAAGCAGATGTATGACACCTCCATATTTACCAACGTTCACATTAGTTCCATCATATGTAACAGCCACCAAAGACTTCATACATATTTCTGATTTAAAAAAAAATCGGTGATTGCTTGGCCTATACATTTCAATGTGCCAGAAGCTGGAGCAAATGCAAATGAATTCGTAAATATTCTTACACTTACAATACGAAATGTCAAAGAAGATTTAACTGGTATGGCGAAATTCTTCTAATTTTTTCTTTGGTATTTGAGGGTGGTTTTTCAAAGATTGTTGAATTTCAGATGATACCTTTTCAACGTCGTTTTTTTTTGGATAGTAGGAATAGAAGCTCTTGACTATATTTCTTCAATTTTTGCAACGACAATATTCTCTATTTCCTTAGTAGGTGGGTTCATTATTAGTTTCATTATCACGTTTTATCTTTTGCCAATTCCACTCAGAACTTTATAACATCTTCATAGGTTGGTAAAATATTACTTTTAATATCACTTGAATCACCAAACAACGGACATATCTGCTTTTGGCGTGTACAAACCATACTAGAAATAAGGAAAACGAGCCCGACACAACCTCGAGTAATTGCGGCCAGAGCTATACTGATACTGACTAAATACGTGAACAGGGCGCACGTACGCCCTAGGTGTTCCTCGACTCTCCCACACTGAACCCACTAACCCCTCATACTCGCAATCATGATATACATAGTCTATGCTTGAAGAAAGTTACGTTTATTGGTTTGGAATCCTAATGAGAACATATCTCGAAAAAAAAAAAAATCGTCATCAATCCGGAGGCAGATAGACTTATCAGAATGTAATGATATTTTACATATGTTAATTTGAGAC
>JADDOH010008012.1:0-22880 GCA_016648135.1 Agrypnia vestita | reverse complement strand
TCCAAAGTACAAAGGCATGCCGATCAACGAACGCTTTAATTTCATAAAGACCAAAATTGGTTGTATTAACTGTCTAAGTTACTCGCACATTATAAAAAATTGCAAATCAACGCGTAATTGCAAAAAATGCAATAAACGTCATAATACGCTTCTTCATTTTGAAGATAATAATCGAGATGATGCGCATCCAGTAGCATCTATATCACTGGTTACCGCGCGAAACCAGTCAAAATCTTATTCGCCTAGTGCTAATATTTTATTGTCGACGGCCCAAGTATTAGCTTACACAAATCAAAATGAAAAACGGTTAATACGATGTCTAATTGATAGTGCATCGCAAAATCATTTGCTCACAGTAGCGTGCTGTGATGAGTTAAATTTAAAAATCTCGCCGCTTTACAATGCAGTCCTCAAGGGTGTAGGCAATAGCTCGCGTCCAATAAAAGGATACACTAATTTCATCATACAATCACGAGTAAATTCACAGACTTATAATATCCAGGCTTTGGTTGTTGACAAAATCACCAATAACCTACCTGTGCAATACATTGACACGGCAAATCTGGCTTATTTAAAAAATGTTCAACTCGCTGACACGGATTGGAATATACCGAAGCCGATCGATTTAGTTTTAGGTGCAGAATTATTCCCGTATCTTATATTAGGTGGTCGAATAAACACACCCTCTCCCGCTCCGCCGTTGTTAGAAACGACTTTAGGCTACATCATAATGGGCGAGATGTCTATGGAAAATCCCAAAAAGGAAGATTCTACTTTAACTCTTCTATCTCTAAATGATGGTGATTTACAGACTTCTCTGCAAAGTTTTTGGCATCTAGAAGAGATTCCAACTAGGCAGTTCCTGAGCCCCGAGGAGACGACCTGCGAAAGGTTATACAGCGCATCTGTAAATAGAGATGAGGCTGGACGTTACTCGGTCGCATTACCTTTTCGTGGAGATTCAAAGGAATTAGGTAATTCACGAAATACCGCGTATCGCCGACTTATCGCTCTAGAGAGGAAATTAAAACAAGAACCAAAACTTCGTGAAAATTATAATAACGTAGTAAACGAATACATTGAAAAGGAGTATTTAACTGAGATTACCGCAATCGATGTCTCAAACGAGGGTTATTACATACCGCATCATGCCGTCACACGCCCAGATAAGCCAATGCCGCGAATTGTACTCGACGCAAGTTCAAAAACCCATACTGGGAAATCATTGAATGATGTATTATATGCTGGGCCTAACTTACAAGCAAACCTTTTCTCTCTTTTACTTGAGTTCCGGTTATTTCCTGTAGCTATGACCGCAGACATAAAGCAGATGTATTTACAAATTGGTACATTTCAAAATGATCGGAAATATTTAAAGATATTATTTCGTTTTAGCGACTATAGCAACGAGACGATCAGAGTATTTCAATTCAACCGCCTTCCATTTGGCCTCAAACCTAGTCCGTATTTAGCTTTGCGTACTATTCGTCAGCGAGCATCAGACATGCGCTTTCAGTACCCTGATGCCGCTGCAGTCGCCGAGTCTAAACTTTACATGGATGACTTGGTGCATTCAATGCCTGACGACGAATCGGCCATCCGCACCTCTCGAGAGTTAATCTCGTTATTCAACTCAGGATCCTTTGAATTAATTAAATGGTCGAGTAATTCTTTGGCATTACTCAATGACCTCCCGCATTCTCATCGAAGTTCAGTGGATTTCACAAATGAGAACAACTGTACTAAAGTTCTCGGTTTATCTTGGGAACCCGCTGAGGACAATTTCTTCTTAACAACTCTGCAGGTCCAAGAGACATGTACAAAGCGAAGCATACTTTCATGAGTGGCTCGTTTGTTTGATGTTCTAGGCATCGTGGCCCCAGTAATCCTGTATGCCAAATTGCTCATTAAGGAGCTCTGGTTGTGCGATATTGGTTGGGATGATGTACCTCCTGAGAGCATCATTCAACGCTTCACTGCACTTACGAGTGAATTTCACTTGCTCTCGACTTTGAGAATTCCGCGCCATATTGGTGTTCTAAAGGACAGTACAGTTTGCATCGTCGCCTTCTGCGATGCGAGTATGAAAGGTTATGGTTGTGTCATTTATTTGCACTCCACAGATTTAACCGGGAACGTATCAGTCAGGTTATTGTGTTCCAAATCTAAGGTTTCACCAACAAAGATAATTTCACTCGCTCGTTTGGAGTTATGCGCTGCCCTTTTGATGTCGAAGTTAATAAAGACTGTTCGGGATATTTATAGTTCACGCATCACCATCGCAGGAACATATGCATTCTCGGACGCTACAATTGCCTTGTCATGGATCCACTCTTCCCCGCATAGATGGTCCGTATTTGTGAGCAACCGCGTAGCTCAATGCCAGGAAATTGTACAACCCCAAGATTTCTATCATATCGCAGGCATTGAGAATCCTAGTGATTGTCTATCTAGGGGCATGTTACCATCTCAATTGGTAACCCATGACTTGTGGTGGAACGGGCCTGTATGGCTACGTTCTGTCATTTCAAGTTGGCCTATCAAACCATTCTTACCTACAAAATATGAGGTACTCCCGGAATTTAAATCCACAACTTTGATTACCGCTAAGATTGTACCTTGTAGTTTTTACGAATTAGCTCAAAATATCTCTCGTTGGGATAAACTTCTGCGCATCATCGTTTACTGCCTCCGTTTTATGAAAAGATTACCTCGTTCCCCAGCAATTGGAGTCGCTGACTTACTTGCTGCTGAAAACACGGCTATTCGTGCCGTTCAAAATGTTCATTTTGCTAAGGAAATGGCGGATCTAACAGGAGGAAAAGGCTATTCTAAAAGGTTAAAACGTCTTAGTCCTTTCATAGATGAGGATGGTATTTTGCGGATTGAAGGAAGATTATCCAATTCAGGTCTTCCTTTCGAGGCAAAACATCCTGCTCTGCTCCCAAAACATGACCACGTAGTCGCCCTTATAATAGATCACCATCACCAATTGCATCTTCACACTGGGCCAGGATTACTTTCATCAATCCTTCGTCAACGCTTTTGGATTCTTTCCGGAAGAAGCGTTATTAGATGGAGAGTGAGAAAATGTAATAAATGCTTTCGCGTTTCTCCTCTACATCCCACGCCTAAAATGGCTAATTTGCCAGCCTGCCGAAGTCAGGAAGCAAAGGCTTTTACACACACAGGGGTAGATTATGCTGGTCCGCTAAATATAACACTCCAACGCAAGCGTGGACAAAGGTCGCAAAAGGCCTACATCTGTATTTTTGTCTGCTTGACAACTAAAGCTGTTCATATCGAACTAGCATCAGATTTATCCTCGGACATCTTCCTAGCTGCATTCAAACGTTTTATAGCACGTCGAGGACCCGTATCTTGTCTGTATTCCGACAACGGCTCGAACTTCATAGGTGCCAAGGCACAGTTAGATGAATTTTATAAATTAATCTTGTCCTCGGACTATCAAAACGCTATAAAGGATGAGCTTATTAAACGACGCATTTGTTGGAAATTAATTCCACCGCATAGCCCGCACTTTGGAGGGATCTGGGAAAGCAATATAAAATGTTTTAAAACACATCTATACCGCGTAATCGGAAGTCAGTTGTTGACTTACGAGGAACTCTTCACAGTTCTTACACAGATCGAAGCGTTGCTCAATTCCCGGCCACTTTGTGTTATGTCTGAGGATCCGTATCCTGAGGCGCTGACACCAGCACATTTTTTAATGTCATCACCACTCCAGTATCTTCCGGTATCGGACATTGCTGACGATACGCGGAGTCTTTGTACACGCAAACAACTACTAGATAACTTAGTTAGGTCATATTGGAAAAAATGGCATCTAGAGTATTTACACACTCTACAAGTCCGACAAAAATGGTGTACTCAAGATAATCCCGTCACCGTCGGTAAAGTCGTGCTAGTGGGTCAGGATAACGCACCACCGCTTAGCTGGCCTTTAGGAGTAATCTCTCAAATATATCCAGGTTCAGATAGTGTAGTGAGAGTTGCTCTAGTGAAAACTGAATCCGGTTTTTTCAAGCGACCAGTGGTGAAACTTTATCCTCTCCCGACCCAATAAATAGCTCTTAGTTATATATTATTTTTATTTATTTTTTTCACGCCTCTTAGTGTACAATAGCTCTTAGTTATATATTATTTTATTTTATTTTCATTCACGCCTCTTTGTTATTGTTCGATGTATTAATTACTTATATCGCAGCATTTACGTGCTTTTCTTATTTGCGTTTCATAATTTACCGCTGAATATGTCAGATTGACACATTTTAATTTACTCATATATTATATATCGGGACTGATATTACGCTGTCTCTCTTTTTTCTATATCATAATTTAGTCGTTATTGCGATAAGGAAGTTGCATCATGCGTTCGGATGATTTTTTATTAATTTTGTAAGCTCTGTGAGCTTCCAAGGCGGGGAGCATGGTCGGGCCAGATCTATATTTGGAATGTATAGCGAACGCCTTTCATTGAGAAATTAGGCAAGCCGCGTTACCTGTCTCCGCCAATGACGCGAGACCCAGCAGGGCCGGCAGTAGTACATATTGGACCGCCGCTGTGAGTACATACTCGTTCGCCATCGCCGCCGTGTGACATTTTTTACGCACGTTCCGCAATAACCTCAATTTGTCGTTCGATCTTAAAACCGCCTTTTCAAATCCGTTCTTCGCAGTGGATTTGTTTACATTATTGGTGAAGACGGCCACCCGCATCTACAGTCCACTCAATCGCATTTCATCAGGTCGCAGTTCAATAAATCGAAGATAACCAGGAGGTAAGTGTCTTGCATGTTTTCTCAGTTACGGGCCTTTCGCTACGTATTGGACATCTTGCTTGCCCCTTGGAAGTTTCCGTATAGTTGGACGCTCAAAGCGCACCATTTAAACCATAACCTAACCGCCTCACCACCCTGTATATTATTAATGTATATTAGAGTTGCCAATTTTAATTTTATTTTACAATTTGTTTGATTATTTAAATATTGATTCTTAGGAAACTTTACTGGTCAAACTTAAACAAAATTGTTAAGACATTTGTTTTATGTATATATTAATGCACCGTTTGTTTAATTTCATAAAAATTAAGTGCGCCACGAAGTCCGGTTTGCTCCTTACATGGAGGGTTACGGATTCGATTCCCGGTGAGGTCACATTGTAATTAATTTACTCAAGCAAAGTTGTTCTTGTGATGTGTTTCTTTACAATATTTGGTCTCATTACCTTTTATGGCGTAAACAACATTGAGAAAATAGAACATGGCAATTTTGGTGCAGAGCGGCGTATTATGGGTGAATACTGTATTTGCCGTCCAAAAATAACTGTAAAGTTCATACATCTCGTCATTTCATTTTTTTTTTTTATTTTTTTTTTTTTTATTTATTAGAGACACTAACAGGATAATGGGTACATGACACTCAGATAATAAACATTGTAGTGAAGACTATGCCCATTATCCCAATTACAAGTGTCTTCGGCATGCTCTAGTAACATGTATTTTTGTAATTAATTATATTTCACATGTACTATTTATGTATATTATATATTTGTGTTTGAGTGTAGTGCGATTAGTATTTAATGATCTATAGGTTCATGTCGTCGTTTAGAAAATGGATGTTGTGTATGAGTGAGTTTTTGAACGAAGATAACGTGTCTGCAAGAATATCAGCATCAATGTTAGGGTCGGCACAATACAAATTATATGTGCGACACAACCTTGTAATGGGAGAAAAGTAACCGACATTATTAGTGTGCTGACTTATTCTGAAGAACTCAGGGTTTCTTATACGGGGTTTAACATGCAAATTTATATCAGATAGACAGAGAGAATCAATAGCTCCGCTGAGAATCTTGTGTAGCACAATGAGATCGGATATTTTTCGTCGGGACTCAAGTTTATGCATCTTGAAAAAGGCAAGTCGATCTTCGTAGCTGTGAAGGTTATTGTGTTGACCAGCTTTGTATGACAAAATACGTAGAAACTTTTTCTGCACTCTCTCGATTATCGTAATATGTGTTGTGTAATAAGGTGACCAAATAACTGACGAATATTCCAATATACTTCGTACTAGTGATGTATAGAGAATTTTTAGACTTTGAGGATTTTTAAAGTCTTGAGAAATTCTGGTGATAAATCCCAACATAGTATATGCCTTGTTTGTGATATTATCAAAGTGGTTTCTAAAAGTGAGTTTAGAATCTAGCATGACGCCCAGATCCCTTATTGAATCGACTTTAGCGAGTGGAACGTCACCCAGTTTATAAACAAATTCTATTTTTTTAATATTTTTAGTGAAACTAATACATGAACATTTCTTAGCATTAAGTGACATATTATTTGCTTTACACCAATTTGATAGTTCGTCCAGATCTCTTTGTAGGAGATGACTATCTTCCAGGCTACGAATGGTGGAATAAATTTTTAAATCATCGGCATATAATAGACACTTATTTCTTAATATATTTGGCAAGTCATTTATGAAGATAAGAAAGAACAAGGGACCAAGGTGAGAACCTTGAGGAACTCCTGAGGTGATAGAAACCGGAGATGAATCATATCCATTTACAGTCACCACTTGAGTTCGATGAGAAATGTAAGATTCTATCCATCTCAATAAGTTGCCGTGGATTCCTATAGCATGAAGTTTTTTCAAAAGTATACGATGGTTCACCTTGTCAAACACCTTGCTGAAATCTGTATATATTACATCCACTTGAGATCTCGAATCAAACGATTTGCAAATCTGACTCACAAACTCAAGCAGGTTGGTAGTTGTGGATTTTTTTGGAACAAAGCCGTGTTGATTAATGCAAAGTGTCTGACGAAAGTGGGTGAATATGTATCTATAGCAATAATCTCGAATATCTTTCCAAAACAAGATAGTTTACTTATAGGTCTATAGTTACTAACGTCACTTTTATTTCCTGTCTTAAATATTGGTGTGATGTGAGCTACCTTCCATAAGTCGGGAAACTTTCCTTCTTTTAAAGATTTGCTAAAAATGATATAGATAGGATCTAGAAGAAGGTGAGCACAATTTTTTATAGGAAGTGGAGGAATACCATCAGGTCCTGCGCCCTTGGCGGGATCCAATTCTTTCATAATTTTTAATATTTCATTTTTATGCAGTGGTATAAAGGAAAGTGAATCGAGAGAGTCATTAATGAGAGCAGATGAGTGATGTTGAGAAGCATTATCAAAAACTGAAGCGAAAAATTCTGAAAAGGTATCAGAAATTTCTTGACCGCATGTAGCATATTTTTCTCTCAGAAACATTGTTTTAGGGATTGCATTAGTGAATTTCTTGGTTTTAGTGTATTCCCATAATTTTTTAGTCCCGATATGTAATGATTCCTCTATAGAATTTATATATGAGTGATAGCAGGCACGAATACTATTCTTAATGCGAGATCTTAGCATAGAAAAGGTTTCGTAATCTCTAGAATTACCGTATTTTATGTATTTTTTCCTATATTTTTCTTTTTCGCGGAGCTGGTGTCTTAATGCACTGCTAATTTGAAAATTAAACTTGAGTTCCAAAATCCCTAGTATAAAAAATATTCATTTTAGCGATTTCCTCGACATGAAGATAAAGGGGGAGTTAAGAATTTGAACGATTCAATTTTTTTTTAAATATTTAAATTTTTTAAAATATTTCAGATGCAAAAATTAAAACTAATAAGTGCATCCATTACTATATCGCATATGGTACTCGTATTAAATATTAATTAAAATATATAATTTTCTAGGTAACAATGTCCGTCACTAACGCTACCAGATGGTCCAAATAATAATGAGATATAATATAATAATGAGGTATAAGTAGCCAAAAAAGCATAATCTCTATTTAATAATGTACATCACTAAAGTTATCAAGACGCTACGCTACTCTAGATTGGGCTGTTCTCACAGCCTTAACTATATGTAAGAATAATAAATGTACCTACGTATAAATAATAAAAGCACATTTTGTATCTAATAAGCAGGTATTTTTGACGAGTTATAATTAGTATTTAAGTAAAACTACATAAAACCGAAATATGACTTTTTTCACCAATATATTTAAATATATCTATTATCTATTGTGGCGTATTTGAAATAATATGTAAAATGCATACCTATATCGTTTGTTGCCAATTTGTCAATGTTTTACTGTACCTATACAAACAAGCTACTCTGATACAGGCGTCGTTTCACTGATAAGCTATTATCGACAAAAAAAGCACAAAAAAAAAAGAAAACAAGAATTTTCTGAATAAAGAATTAAAAATAAACTTATATATTATATTATAGCCTTTTTCAAAGATTGCCCCGGATTTTAAAGTGAAAACGTACAAAACACCCTCAACATGGTTACATTTAAATTAACTTTTAGGCATTTATTATTATTTGTCCTGGTCGAGAAGTTGTACTTAATTCAGAAATAGGTGGCGCAACCGGGAGTTCACTAATTACTTTGTACGAACACTTTACTCCTTGGAGTTATGTGAAGGAGTTTTTTTGCTCACCCACTTTCACGCGTGCAAGCCAGGCGTTGGAAGTTCTCGATAAGTTATGTTTCAAAGGCGGCACCCAGCGGGCATGGGGCAATTTGCGTGCTCCAAGGACTAAACACTGAAGTACTACGAGTGCTAAATAAGCGGGGTAAAAGGCGTTTACTTTGAAACGTGCATTGGAATTAAGTTTCTCGAGAAAACATGACAAGATCATTATTTAGAAGAAAAGGACCGAAAAGAAAATTGACCGAATTTATTCGGCGGATACGCTGACAAACTTTTTAACTAAAACAGCGTTTGTACAAATAAGGGAGGGTGAGGTATCATTATACATGGGGTGAACAGAACCTACCAATTATTTAGGTACCTCAAAATAATTCGACGATTGATGCCATGTGACAAACTTGTGAAATACTATGTTTTCTAGCCGTACACCTTGGAATTAATAATAATTCATAACGACCGTTGCGTGACAGCGCAACATGAGCCGCGCGCTGATTGTGTCGTGTCACACTCTAACATAATTATCTAAAGTTGTCATTCCAGAAAGTTACGGACAGACAAATAAATTATTGTATGAAGATCGTTAAATGTGTAAATTCAGATCAATACTTGTTTACGTTGCTTTACGGAACGCATTTGTGTGATTTTTCCATAACATAGTAAATTTTTGTCGATTCTGTTGTCGAGTATTATCAGTTAATGATTCGATTTATCTCACAAAAAATTTATTTTCGAAATATACAATCTTTTAATTGCTTTCATTAAAATAAAATAAAAATTGCTTCAAGTGTTAAAGTGGGTGGGTGACTGGGGAGGGGAATAATAAATGAAGGGAAAGAGACACACGATGTGGTAAATGGGAATATATGACTGTAGGTCAGATTCTTCTGCTTATTAATTGTAGATTCATTGTTATTTATAGAGTACTTAATTTCTAGGACCTGAAAGTTATGTAATCATTTTCTTCATTGAGTTAGTATTAATATGGACTCCTGTATTTTTGTTTAACCTATGGTTATTTTCAGTAATTGTTAATAGTATCAAAAAGATAACTCCCGAAGTTAAATGTAATCATCAAAAATGAACCAATAGAAAGAGTCACGCAATACAAGTAGGGTGAACGAGAACTATGATCCATCTCAATAAGTAAAAAAAGCTCGAATAGAGATGGCAAGAAGTATGTTTTTCAGAATGAGATCATTATTTTCTAACCGTGATCTAAGCTTGCAAGTTAGAATGCGTATGGTTGGGTTATATTTGTTATATTTTTGCCATTTTCCTGTATGGGGTGGAGGCATGGACATCAAATCCAGAACTTATCCATCGATGCCTATAAGATGTGGCTCTATAGACGCAAATTGAAAGTTTCTTGAGTAAATAGAGTGACAAATTTTTAATTTCTCCGGCGTATGGAAAAATACCGAGAAGTGTTGCGGACTATCAAGTCAATAAAGCTTAAGTATCTCGGACATATTATTATGATATGACCAAAATAAAGTCGAAACCAACTCACCATCCAGAGGAAAATAAGTGGTGGAAAAAAAGCGTAGGATGCCGCCGCATCTTATGGCTGCGTAACTCGAGGGACCGGTATTAAGCTACAGATACACATGCTTATTTAGTGGCACGTGAGCATGCGCAGTATCGACCTTCTCTAGGCCTTGCTTATTAGTGGCATGTGTGAACGCACATTGCTAGTAACCAGCATGCCACTAGCCATACAACCGCCGGTTGATTTATGAGCATGCCACTAAGTGGCATGTGTATCTGTACCTTAAGTTTAATTCGACGGAGCTGTTCCGTGCGGCGGTAAATAAAGTTGTAATCGCCAGAATGATCGCCAACCTCCGATAGGAGATGGCACCATGAGAAAAAGAATGTTCAATATTGAAATTGGCGAATTCAGAATTATTATTATTGCTTAAGCGTCTCATATATTCCGTAATCCTAATATTAAAATAATGACTAGTTTTTCCTCTGAAAATAGGGACAGTTCAGTTGAGATAATCAGACATTTCAGTTGAAAGATATTTGAGAATGGGTCAATTTATGATTCTTATGTTTAATCTTTTTAATTTTTTACTTTACCTTAATGTTAAAAACTAGTTAAACTTAATACATTATATTTTAATACATTATCGTTGAACATAATAGATACCTACATACATTATATTTTGTTAACTAGTTAAAACCTAGTTAACGAAATATAATGTATTTGCTACTAGAAATTAAGAACACTTATTCCACGAGACGTACGTACAAAAGTAATAAAACATAACCATAATGACAACTATGTTTCTCCCACGTTAGGTACACGTGCGACAATGACGCGCGTGAAAGTAACGCACAACTAATTTTTGCACGTGTGATGGTAGTCGAGGGAGGGGCGCTCTCCGAGTTCGCTGCGAGGCTCCCAAGAGTTGTGCTAAAATGATCTCACATTCTTACACGGGACGTGACTTATTCTGTTAAATTCAAAGGCACGTCTTTACAATGGATTAAAATCTGTTTTGATGGAGAAGTTGTTATAAACTAATGTGGACGTTTTAATGAACCATTACTGATCAGGCGGTACTTACTCTATTCACGTCAATTCTTCATATCTGAGGATCGTGGTCAACCCGCAGATCTGAATCACCAGAAATGTGACTACAGGGATAATTTTTTGTCATTTACCCATGGGGATGCTATGGTACTAGGAGGATACTATGAGGTATGGACCCCATAGTACTCTCCGGGCGGCCAGCACCGCCGTAAACACACCACTGTTTTTTCAATGACAAATGTCATATAGTGCATATAATGGGTGAGCGGGCCAACCAATCCAATGGCTCCATGCGACTCGCGCCATTTTTTTAACCACTATTCCGTCTTTAGTCGTTCAATTGAGAATAACCTTTGCGAAACAGCACTTGAATTTGCCATTTTTAAATATTCAAAATAATTTGTAATGAAAAATGTTAACCAATATGTTCGTAAACAAAGAAACATTAAATTAACGAGATAGTTGCGTTAAATTTTTTCTTTTCATTTGAATATGTTTTACGAAGACTCAAGGTGGTGACCTCTTATCCTTTTAAAAATATAGGACCGTATGATCATCTGCTAGGGATAATATTGATCTTTTTCCTTAAAGATCGTATAAGTATGTACAGAGGTTTATATATTTTTACACAGGCGACCCTCAGTGGTCATGAGACAAGCTCCTTTTGTGCTGGGGGTTCCGGGTTCAATTCTCAGTAACGTCACAATATATCTATGTGGTTTTTTCAATCCTAGTAATTTTTGAGATGTGTTTGCTATAGTAATATAGCATCGTGGTATATTGTACAATTAAAAGATAAAATATAAAAATATTTTGAACATTTGTTAATGGATTTAAACATATTTGTTCGATGCCATTGCCAGTCTTCAATTAAGTTTCATTAGTATTTTAACATCTCCAGGATTACGTGGCACGAGTGATATTGTCACAATAGTATGTTTCTATTGGTAATTACTACATTCTAAGTACCGGTCGTTTAATTCCGAGTAAAGGACCCTGCTTTGATATTGTTACGGAATGGCATGCTAAAAATAATTTACGCACTGTCCGAACCCCTGGTAATATGTTACCTATTACAACACTATCGGAGAATCGAAAAAGGCCAATAACAATATAAGATAATCTACAACTTTCGGGAAACATCTATAAACGTCTAGAAACACCTGGAAAAGTCTAGAAGCGACGAGTACAAGGATTATTAGTAAATTGAATATTATAAATAACCAGGTCCTTTTTACAAATAGTTGTTTTTTAAATTTAATTTCATGTTAACACTTAATTATTTATTCATTTACAACATACAATTTTATTTTGTCTGTAGGTACTTCAATTTTTGATTTTTAATTTGTAAGTATGCATTATATCCTGACGAAAGGATCATTCATTGGCTCTGAAACATGTTGATATTTTAATAATTATATATACTAATATATAAAGAGGTAAAGTTTGTAAGTTTGGATGTAGGAGGTTATCTCCAAAACTACTCATCTGATTTCAAATATAGTTTCACTAATATTTAGAATTGATTTTCAGGGTTAAAATAAGTCACACATTATCCTGTTGAAATAAAAGAGCTTTTCGTGGTGATCTATTTTAAAACTGAAGCCGACGAAAAAATGAACGAGCGATGCATTTTTTACGAACGCTGCCTTAACGGTAAGAGATATTTAAATACTTTCTATGGAGAAGTTGTCATAAAATTCTATTAAAATATCCGTCACGATTTATATCTATATATTAAGAATAAAATACAAATTGATAAAATATGACTAAAAGTTACTAAAAATCTACGTGTGTGAAGAAGCCGCACAGGTAATTTTCTTTACAAATCTACACCGTTTGACCGATTTGACTCAAATTTTTTTACGTTGCAAAATAATAGAACCTTTGTGTCCCCGCGAAAATGTATTTTTAGATAAATTCTTAACCCGGGCAATTTTTTTTATAGCTTCAATTTTCAAAAAATGTCATAATTTTTAACATGCTTGCATGCATTGTAAGATGAAATTGAGTCAAAATGATGCTTTTGTGTTGTTTGAAGTTAATGGTTACCTGGCATGTTGTAAACCTTCGCGGAAGGCAACTAATCATCTCCACCGTTGATTCCATCCAAACTTACCTTCCGTCTCTCGCCCCTGCCCACTAACTTGTGTTAGAATCAGGTGTGTAAGAGCCCCAGAAAGTTGGAGGTAGGTTCGCAAGAGATGGGAGTGAACGTAAATAAGTAAACAGGAACTTTTAAACTAATTATTTCCAGCGTTAAGTGTTGCCAACAGTCACATCTGCGCGCCACTGAGTAATGTCCCAACACGTCTTAAGATGGAAATAGATTATACGAAAGTGTCAAAATCATAATCACTAGTACCGAATGAGTGTGAAATGAATGCTACACGATAAATTTTTTTTTTCACAGCCGTCACAATATGTGGAATCTTTAAATATATATTTTTTGGTTTATGGATTGTTATTTATATTTTGATTAATTATTCAAAGAATTATTATTATGGTTTCACAAGAAAAATCTAAAAAATAATAAATGCGTTTGTTGGAAGTAGAAAATCGCCATTTCAAGTAACATGAAGCCAGTAAAAATGTAATACGAAGCCAGAACGTTCTAGCAATAAAAGCCACGTAGTTCTAATTAAAAAATGCGTTGTTCCTCGTATTGCTGTACATTCAGCGTGATATCTGATTGTCATTAGCTATGATATGATTCAGATTCCACACGTTCCATTATCTTTCGCTAACATGGCTTATTGCTATGAAAGGTTGAGGTGGGACCTAAAAATTCAATTTTCAACCACATTAATATGAAGGGAACATTTATAACAAAACCACTATTTATTGAAATATCAACAAGGGCCAATCGTCCTTTGATCAGGATACAATGTATATTAAAATTTAAAATTGGAATTAAGGTTACAAAAACAAAAAATAAATATATTTAATGCGAGTTGAATAACTAATTAAGAACATCTTAAAACAAAATTAAAACAAATTTATAAAAACGATTTAATTATTTATTACACTTTAATTTGATATTGCACATTTTCTAATTTCTAAAACTTCTTATTTATTTACCTGTAATTGTTTGTTATTTGTTTGTAAAAATTCTAAATCTTTGTTTACATCAACATATTCTTTTGTCTTCAACTTGACTTGACTATTGAATGACATATTTTATTTGGTTTAAGACACTCATCTAGTATTAAGTAATTGTAACATAACGAAAGGTCATATGCTGAAATACATTATGTAACACATAAAGTTGAGAAAATTGCATAGATATATTGTGACTTCACTGAAAGAAGAACCTGTAATCCTCGATATGAGAAGCCATGACCACTGAACTACGAAGGCCGTCAATTTGACGAGTATTACAGCTTATTTCCTTTGATCACCAAGTTAGACATATTTTTATAGCGCAGACGTTAATCTCTTTAAAACAGTTAACATAGCACTTTTTTGGCCAGTGAAGAAGAAGTAAAAAAACGAACGATACTCCAAAATAAAGTACTGAAAATAATATTTATAAAATCTATACACAATGATCAATATTACTTTAGAAAAATTACAAATAATGGCATTTAGATATATGATCAAATTTTTTGGAAATTTGGATAATAAAACTCAATCGCAAAATTCAATAATGTACAGTGGAATGAAGTTGTATGGTAACCTGTTGGGGGATATTAGAGATGAAATAAATATGCTAAGGAAATTCGATTTAAATTTATTATAATTATATATAATGAATTATTTACATTAGGAAATATTAAGTTGTAGTACCTACCTAATTTAAGAATAAAAAATAATAATTCTGATGTGAAACATATTCCATGTACACATTTCTATTTACTTTAAAACAATTGATACGATATTTTTGTAATGATCGCTTGAAGGTTTGAAAATTCATGTACATATACTCGTATATGTCATCTGAGATCACATGGAATAAGTCATTATAAAACGATTTTAGAAGGGGTCTTGAATGCAAATGAAAAAAACTTGGAACGAATGTCATTAATAAATTATATAAACCAGTGTTAAATTTGTTGCAGTTACAAAGTGTTAAATTTTGAGAACATATACATAATCGAAAGTTAATATATAAACTTTACTAGTTAATGTAAACATTAATAAAATTAACACTTTATCTGTAAAATATACAATACCAAAATACATACATATGTATATCGATAAACGAGAGTGAAGAGTGGACAAAGAGGAGGCCTTAAAGAGTAACTAGGCTAAATTTCACAAACACAGACAGACATATATTCAATATTCTTAGATAGACAGACACATATTTAATAAATTCATGTTTAAATGGATTTTCGTTTAGACTTGGTAATCCTTACGTCACCATGAGCAAAGTTTCTGGAGCGATTCATCATATTTGATTTCTGTGGTAGCGTCGGTTTCCAACACATATCACTAGGAAAACCAATATTTGGAGTGATATTCCAGTTCTAAAGTTTTCAGATAATAATACACAAAGTGGTAAGCGCTTTCATTATTTGTTCGTGCTACCAAAATACAACAATTTTCTTATAAAATGTATCTAACAGAAATGTGATAGCGAAAATATGTTACATTTTCATTAAGGGAAATTATCATCCCCTAATCAAGTAAGAAAAGCCCTAAAAATATTATAAATATCGTAACAGGAGTTACCTGTTACATTTTACCCAAATTGCAAGGCTTAAGCAAGTTCAAATGTACGTCCAATTTAATGAAGTAACAGTGTTATCAAAGTAGTTCGATGACAAAGAAATCTTATTTGTTTAAATAAATCATTTCAAACAAAAAAAAAACTATTCCTCTGTTTTCGGGATCGTAATAAAGCAAAACAGTCCTCTATTATATAACAATGTACACTTCGTCAGTTTTAATGTTTGACAGATGTTTTGATATTTTTCACATTTCATTCATATCTAGTACCGTCAAATTTTTGCGTTGCTGATATAAATATCATTATTTATTTATATCCCGATTATCGTTATCCCGAGCATGAGTGGGTATTCACGTAATATCTTTCGCTATTTATGAAGGAAATTAAGCTGGCAGAATTGAAACGACGGTAGACAAAGTACATTGGTAATAAGATCAGTTAGGGATAGAATATAAAATCCATTTGTGATAGAGTAAAGAATGAATAATTTTGCAATGAATTTAAAGCTAAACAAAGCATAGTGAATAGGAGTCGCGTGCACATTTGTGCTTTTACGTAATTATATATTCTGGAAAAAAATTTCGAAACAAAATATTTATATGACACGATAATATGACATGAATGATATAATAATAATTGTGATAAGAGTATTACAAGATATATTTGTTATTTATTATTATATGTTATTTATTATTATATGTTTGTTATATATTATTATTGTTATTTTTACATTTCATGCTTCAATGTTTTCACTCTACGCCCCTGGTGAATAGGATTATAAAAGGGTCATTTAAATATGTCCTTAGGTTTTCACGGCCGTTCAGAATCTTCTGTGTCTAGTTTTCTGGGATATTCTGCCGTGTATATGTGACCTCTCTGGCCAACGTTTCGCCCACATCAGCCCTGATGATGGACCTTGCAATGGGATCCGTTTTCACATCAGCCCTAATGATGGACCTTGCAACGGGATCCGAAACGTTGGCTAGAGAGGTCACATATACACGGCAGTATATCCCAGAAAACTATATACAGAAGGTCACTTAAATGGTTTAATCATATTGAACAAATGGATGTGAATTCGCAATGGGATCCTGTTTTCACATCAGCCCTGATGATGGACCCTGCAATGGGATCCGAAACGTTGGCCAGAGAGGTCATATACACGGCATATATACACGGCAGAATATCCCAGAAAACTAAACACAGAAGGTCACTTAAATGGTTTAATCATATTGAACAAATGGATGTGAATTCGCAAAGGGATCCTGTTTTCACATCAGCCCTGATGATGGACCCTGCAATGGGATCCGAAACGTTGGCCAGAGAGGTCACATATACACGGCAGAATATCCCAGAAAACTAAACACAGAAGGTCACTTAAATGGTTTAATCATATTGAACAAATGGACGCGAAGAGTAAAAAAAATAGATGCTGCGAGCGTGAATAACACTAGAAACGGTGGTCAGCCGCGGAAGACTTGACCAGAGTATGATCAAGTAAACCTGATAGATACTGGAAGTTCTGTTAGAGGCAAGAACAATCGGCGCGCTTGTACGAGGAAATGTATGAATGTTGATTAGGCGAGAGTTGTGCGTCAGAATAGAAGAGTGTGGCGCTCTTTCCTCTCCGTTCCTCCCCGCAGTAAAACGGTGTGATAGTAAGTTATAATAGTTAAGGTTGGGGGAGGTATTACATAGAATACGTGTCACATCAATATTCTTACTCTCACACATTCAAAAGCTAAAGGCTTGCGCTATGAAAATAGGTACTGGCGATTAGTATTTTTAAGTGGTATCACACATACGTTTTCAGCATAAATTCTAACCCCTTCTATTATGATGGCACTCCGATATCAAAAGTGATTATGTCTTCACTTTTTTCGATAATATCGGGAGTAACATTTAAAAAAGCGCTCGGAGGATCCACTCTGACGAGGGCACGCCGGTGAAAATATCTTCTTATCGAGGGATCAGATCCTGAATAATGGGGTGAGCGCTCTGCCAAGAAAGGGATGAAATGTCAAACGTTTAATACAAAAAGAACTGCAAAAGGCCTTCACGCTGTAAACATCTGGGGCGTGTTTGGGTCTGCGGGAATGTTTCGGGAACAAGTGAAAAAATATATTAAAATCCACAGCCCAAAGATTTAAAAGATTACATTTAAATTAAAATTTATCAGTATTTAAATATATTTTTGAATACATGTAGAAAAAATATCCAATTAATCTACGATAGTTTGCAGAAAGATAAAATTGATTGAAAAACACCATTATTTGTCTTGTATAGAAAAAAACTTTGAAAGCATGTGTACAGATTTCGGTCACTTTGCTTCATAACTTTGATTTAGACAACATTTAAACGTTATTTTTTATGAAATAACCTACTAATTCCATTTGGAATGGATTGTCACGAGATTCTAAAAATTGAAGAGAATGGTAGATAATCGAAGGTTCTCGGGTGAACTGGAATATTCTGGAAGAAACCCATATGCCCTAGCAATTTCTAGAGCTCGAGTGGTTATAAATAACGTACAAGACGCTCTGCAAACATAGACGGTTTTGACAAGCGAGACATATATATTATCGAGATTTAGTGCGATAAAGTATTCCGTAGACGAGTGACGTGTAGTGTGAAATTGTATAAAATTGTAAAAAATAGTGCAGCAATTAAATTTGTTTTCAGTGACTTTGGTGATAAATGAAAACTTTAATTAATTTCAAATGTTTGATTCGTCTCTCACCGCCACGATTCCGTGACAGTACTTACTTTTGGATAATATTATTAATGAGTTAAATGTTTTCTTAATTCTGCTGAATTTTATTCGCCACAGTTGTTTGTTGAAACATTTTTTTGCATTCATTTCAAGTGTAGTTATTGATGTTTGTAAATCTTTTAGTAATAGGTTTGCTCTTGCATGTCTGATATTATACTGTATCTATAAATTTTTGTTGTACATTGCGGAAAAGCCTGTTTTTATAATACAATAATTTTAAAATACTGCTCCGATTGCATTTTTGCTACTCCACTAATATTAAAATAATTATAACAGGATTTTCAATAATCTCAATTTGCATTACAACATAAAATCCCGATAACTCGTGATTTATCTCATCCGACAAAATAAATAATTATTTGATTCGACAGTTATTTTGTCACGCAGATTTTGGAATATTATGGAGGGGAAGTAATTAGATTAATTTTGTTAAATGAGTCAAATTATTCGATAACTGAAGGGAGGGTAAAAAAGAAAACCAATTTGATAAAGAACTTTGTCATCATTCATTAAACCATTAATTATTCGGAATAATATTATGTATAAGTCATAATTTAGATATTTTCACTTCCTTATCACGTTCGTAGGACATATAGGAGCTGGTTGTTTGAAATAAAGCTCAAAGCGTAAAAAAAATCGTTTAATAATATTTATTTTATGAAAAAAAACTACGTCAAAAGATTTTTGATTCAGTTTGGGTGTAGTCGGAGTGCTTGGGAATGGGTTAATGCTTTAATATACGTATAATACTTATCGTCGATAGTCTCTGGTCTTGGGTGACATATACACATATTTATAGACGCGGAGTTCTCTCTGTATGTAAAAGTTGCTACAAAGCCATAGATTCTTTGCTCGAAATATTTGCCAGTTCGGAGGTAAGGTTGGATCAGTATGCCTTTTTTCGGATAATATTAATTAATCAATAATATGGTATTTAAAACGCTGTGTTAATGATTTCATTTGTTGCGTTTGTTTGATTGTTAAAAACATGTGGAGCAATGAATTTAAAATGTCTTTGTCAAAAATAAGTTATCGTATTGGGCACATAAAAATTAATTGTGTTTACTAGCCCTGTGAAAAGTGTTTGTTGGATTTTATTATATGCTATGTATCTGTAACGAAATGGCAAAATATATTACGTACGGAATTTTTCGTAATTGTCAATGACGAGAATATCATTAAATCATCTCTATCATCTTCCACTACATTTTGGAATACACTACCACACTCTTAAATTAGCTACAACATTTGAGGCATACCTGGAACAGCCTAGAAGCAACAATAATCTTCTAAACATTAGAATAATCTAGGAGGTTCGATAATAATTTGGGTATACATTGCGCAGATCTAGGCTACCGCGAGAGTCATCGCATTTTGACAGTTCGTTCGCAGGCGAGACAGGCTAGGCCAGGGTGGCCAGCAGGGAGATAATCGAAGCAAAAAATAAAACGAAATAATCGAGCGGAATACCTAAGTGGCGAAATAAACCAGGCGACTTCTACGTACATACATTTTTGTATCTTCGCAGTGGATTCATGAGTTATTTGATACATCCTCTCCATCCAATATAATTTATCAGCTAATATTTCCCCTCCACGTTCCCAGTTATAACGGCACAATATTTTTGGAATTATTTCTTTAATATTGGAAAAAGTTTACTTTGTAAATTTTACATCGTATAAATATCGATATAATTTTGAAGTTTACAAATTGTATCATTCTATTTCAGCGATTTAATTTGATTAATTTTCATACACGTACCGTCATATTTCTTCGGGGATTTTATTAAAACTTATTTGCTTATTCCCTGTTGTTGATTAGTCTAATTAATATACCTGTACTGTGTTGTAAACCAATTAATTTGTTTGATAGTTAAGTATGGTTTTAACATTTACGAACAAGTTTTATGTTCGCTTTGATGATAACTTTCGTATTAGGTACTAATTTGTGTAAATATTTTCTAATTTTATCTAGGCTCGATAAATGAAAACATTTTATATAATGTAAATAGCAGAAAAGTCACGGAAACAGTAAAAATAAATGTTTTCTAAATAGTTAGATATTTTAAATATTTCTATTCACAAATTAAAAAATATGTAAGTAACGTAATAATAATAATAAAACTTTTATTCTAGCGTTGAGCCCAGACGAGACAAAGAGAGAATTAGATTAAGTCTACGAGACCTGGTCCACTGTTACAGTAAACAAATTAAATTTTTAAGAGGCCAAATTGCCGTAACAAAACACATCACAAAACACCGAAGCATGAGTAAATCACAAATAATAATTGTGACCTCACCGGGAATTAAACCCGGTGTGCCCGTGTAGTGTCATGCACACTGTAGTACGAGGGGAGCTAAATAATTGTAATTGTGAAGCAGTAGAAGAATATAACAATATTGTCACGAGATGGTAGAATCGGAAGGAATTAAAGATTTAACAGTACTTTACATTTTTTACAGTATATAGGAAATTACTATAAAGGTCTGGGATAATCTAATAGATTCCCGAAAAGTCAGGTCACTATAAATAAGGTGGAAGCGTGCTGCGTGGACAGTTTGTTTTGACGTTAAGTGGAAGTAACAGATAAAGCGACAACGACAGAGAATCAAAAATAGTCGACCAGCGATAAATATGGGAGGGAGACCTACCGTCAAAGAAATTTTCTAGTGCGACCCTGAGCGAAACCATCGCAACGACCTTGCGACGGACAAAAATGCAGCGAATTAAAGAAAAACCTGAGTAGAATGGTCTAGATTTAGTGCGGATTACGTAATTAAGAAACGTTCCTCCGATTATATTCGTGTCTAGTGACGTTTCTGAATAATAAATTGATAAATTACACAGCCACAATGTCGTGAAAATATATAGAGAAAGCGAAAATAAAAAAATAAGTAATTAAAAAAATTAAAAATCTAAGTCATTGATTGATCAAATGCAAAAAAAACCTTTCTTTAGAAAAAAAAAACAAAACTGCGTACTTTGATTGAATTGTGAAAGAAAATAATTTGAAAAATTTCAATTTTTCCAAAATAATTTGAATTTAATACCATTTTCTGTTAAAGAAATATATTAATATTCAATATGATGTTTCTCCATACCAAATATTAACCAAACTGGTGAAACTTTACGCCTACATTTAAGTTTTTTAGTGACATGCCTCAATTAAATTCGTTGTGTTTTCGCCGCCATCTGGTTCACATTCTTTGAAATAAATCTTTCTAGCGCGTAGTCAAACGCAAGCGTGAAGTTATTTTTTTGTTAAGATAGAATTGCAGTAAATTTTATTTATGTCCCCCTTACACCAGATCACGTAACATGGGACGCCGCGTTGTTTCTTTAATGGAGTAAAGTTCTTGCAAAGTTTTTTCAGAATAGTAGGTATCTATATATTATGAAAACCACAATTTTTCAAAGTGTTCTCTACGATAGGAAAAATAATGTATTTGATAAACAACGGTTGAAAGTTTGTTTAATGCAAGGAATTCAAGTATTAATATAAATTATTTTAAAATATTTACTTCGAAATACATATTTTTACGCCTTATATTAATATTTTTATTTTTTAACAAATCATCTTCTTCTTCTTATGGTGCCAACTCCTATCGAAGTTTGGTGATCATTCTGGCGATTACGACTTTATTTACCGCCGCACGGAACAACAATCAGTCCTTCAAGTTACGCAGCCATAAGATGCGGCATAGATGGAGTGGAGACATAGACACTAGACCAAGAACTAATCCACTTTTATGATGTAGCTCTGTAGATGTATATTGAAAGTTTTCTGACTAGATTCAACGAATGTTGAAGTCCTTCTTCGGCTTATGAAAAAATATCAAGAAGTGCTGCAGACCATCAAGAAACAAACCAAGAGGTCATTTTGATAAGTAAGTTATAAGTTATTTTTTATGATAAATAAATTATTAATAATGCTTTTATGATAAAGCTTTATCAAAAATGTTTTCATAAAAAATAAAAAATAATGGCGGCCCGCGTAGCACAATGGGTATGACACTGGCTTCCCACACCGAGGGTTTCGGGATCGATTCCCGGTGCGGTCACAATTTAATCTATGTTATTTACTTAAACTTAGGTGTTTTGTGATGTATTTCGCTTCTGTAATTGAGCCTCCTGACCTGTTGAAGCATTTAAAAAAAATGCTGAAAAAATTGATACTTACAATAATAAATAATCCGTATTTCTGAAAAATGATATAATGAATAATGTTCAGAATAAAATTAAGAGTGACGCAAATTAACAAATACAATTTATTAAAGAATGTGTTGTAGATTAATAATTACGCAGGGAGTTTGCGGGTTCTATAGTCAACGCTGTGAATCTAAAGTAGTTGTTCGCAGCAG
>JADDOH010008011.1:0-15845 GCA_016648135.1 Agrypnia vestita | reverse complement strand
TTAAAATATAATATATTTATAATTTAATATATTTCTAAAATGTCAGATGTTTTGAGATGTCAAGATTCTGATAGATTCAATTATCATCAATATCGTACCTTATCAATTTCCAGCGTCAAATGATTTATTCAGAATCAGATTTGAGTAATGTAGAATTCTTCAAAACTAAGCGGAAATCTAAAAGAAATAAATTATTATTTGATTTTTTCCCAAAAAAAAACAATTTTGCTGTCAACTGTGAACCAATTGTTTTGTAAATTTTCGAAATTCGTAGTGATGTACCTATTATACTGAAGGAGTAATTCAAATTTAGAAAATGTTACGACGTTATCGGGCCGCCGCGGCGCACCGTTGCTAATCAAACTTTTCTATTGATTCCAATTTGAAAAAACCAATAAAATTTCTAAAAATCCGAAATTATACAATAATTATTAATTTTTTTAACGAAAATTGATAGATCTTCTTGATCGTCGCCACGAGTCTGCTTGCCAAGTTTCAGCTCGATTGGATCACGGGAAAAGGGTCAAAAATCGATCCAAAGACGGCTGGATTTTGCTCCTTTTGCGCCATTCATATTTTCGATTTTTTTCTTAAACACCATGTTTAATTGCAAATTAAAATGAAAATAAAATTTCGTCTTAGAGAAGGACCCAGTGGGAGGGGGGTAAAGAGGAAGTCTCAGAAAATAAAATAAAAATTTATTTTCAGGATCGAACTCGCGAAGTTATTAACGTTGCAAAATGGTTTTTCGGACTAAAAATAAAAAAGCTGAAATTCGACTTAATTCTGAGGAGAGACGTTCCACGATTAATGTATTTCCCAAAGATGTCGCGCGTCGGCAGGCTACGTCCGTCTGGGAACTTGAAATTTTTGGAATCGAAAACCACAAAGAACGTGTATATCGACAAAGTTTTCAAAATGCGTTGTCATCGACGTCGAGTCGATGTGCAAAATGTCAGTTCTATTGGATGACGGGTGTGTTAATTTTCACTTTCAAGACATTTGCACATACACGTACGTACGTACGTACGGCGGCGAAACTAAAATAAAGATTTTAATAAGATTTTTTTAATAAAATTTGAGAATTGATCTTAAAAATATATTTTATAGTTAAACTGAGAAATCCATTATATTGAACACTAAAATTTATGAAATAATCAGAGTGGACAGCAAAAAAAACCATTTCCACTTTTTTGTATTACACCAAAAAAAATATCCTCTTTTTTATGATGTACCGTATTAACAAATTCTTGCACTTTACTGAATAATTATATTATTTACAAAAAACTTTAAATTGTGGATAGTTTTAATATTTCTTATGAAGCTTGAAAAATTTGTAAAGAATTTAATTAATAATATCTGAAACTTCTTTGTGCATAAGAGTTAAAAGTTTAGAGGATTACTAATAATGAAAGTCAAAATTTATTTAACTGGTTAGAAAAGATATTGTATTTGAAATTTGATCCGTTTTGCCTAAATTCATTCAACATATCTTTAAGGACTTTGTCGCTGCATCTTAATTTTGACCTTCCTAAACTCCTTCGCTCTATCGGTCATAAGTTCAGCAGAGACTTTGGTGCTTGATGCTCGGTCATTCTCTCCATATGACCCAGCCGCCTAAGTCTTCCCATTTTTATAAATTTTGTGACGTTTAGCTCCTTAAACAGAGTATAGAGCACATTGTTATAATGTCTACGCCAAAGTCCATTTTCTAGAACCGGTCTAAAGATACGCCTCAAAAATTTCCTTTTATAAACATCCAGTGCTCGCTCATTCCTCTTAGTTAGTTCCCACAACTCAGTTCCGTATATGAGCACTGGTCTAATAAGCGTTATGTGCACTAATATTTAGACACTAAAAAAAATTAAATATAGGGAAACTGAATAACTCATTGAAAACAAATTTAAAAGGTAACTATTTGCTAAATTTACCCGATTAAGCAAGTGTAAGCTTAAATATAATTTTAGAACTGATTTAAAATATTCTTAGTATAATCTACAAAATGCTGAAACAAATATAACTCTGCCAAAAACATCTAAACTCTAATTCAATCGAGGTGTCCTTTTAATTTTCCGTCCGCTATAGATATATTTCCTTCAAGTCGTAATTCTGCCCTACATAGAAATACTGTATATGGTTCATGTATTTTGAGTAATTGATATCCTTTCCTTTGATTTAGTTTTTGGCTAACATACTAGTTCAAGAATGGATTTCTCAGTTTCCAATTAATTAGACCGAAGCCTACTATGATCAATGATAGCGTGATATTTGATTACGTAAAAATATTGCTTAATAGTTTGAATATCGATTTAATATTCTTAAATATGTTAAATTTACACAACATGTATTTTGTAAGTATTATTTTAAAAATAATATTCCTATTTCGTTTATCTTTCTATTTCCGCTAAAATTACTTTGCACACCACATAGCCTTTTCGTGAATGGCGCTTGTGTTGCTTTGCATTAAATCTTCTACTCAATTTTACTACATGTTTCCATTAAATATTTTAAAAATAAATGCAACAGCATCGCAATCTTTTTGAAAATCATCAAGCTGAGCCCATTTAATATTGTATTAAACCTAGTATATCTATCTATGTCTTCTTAATATTGATCTCATTGTTTTATTTCGTATTGCTGGTAACTTCTTCGACGGCCGAAAATAAATTTAAAAAGTTATTATATTATATCATTTGGATTATATTATTTGAAAGAAAGTTATTATATTATAAAAATCAAAAATTTAACTAACCTAAACAATCAAAAAAACAGAAAATTATGAAATGGGAACATGTTTCCATTTGATTATCCATTCTTATACCTGAAAAATAATAAGTGATATCAACACATTTCTACCAACGAATTTAATTAATTTTTATTTTCAATTAAATCACATTTTATTGTGAAGTGAATTATGTGAATCAATTAAATATATATTCAGAAAAACTCTTCAGTATATGAGTTTTATAAGCTTACAAGTTATCGTGTAAATATGCGCTTCCCATTTGTGCTTATCGTCGATAGTAAATTTTTATTTTATTTATTTATCTTCTTCTTGATACATGATATAGGAAATGGAGCCGCTCACCTCACTAGGAAGAATCTGTGCCAAGATGAGCAGCTGAACAATATAGTGAGAACAAAATAATAAAGATATAAAATAAAATACTATATATTTATAAGATTAATTAATTAGTTGAGGATATAAATATAAAATGTGGATAATACAAACACTATATATTGTATAATACAAAAGCAATAGTGAAAATAAATTAATATATATAAAGATAGTAACAAAATATAAATATAATAAGCACAGTTAAAAAAGTATAGTGAAGTATATATATAAAAAAGTTGAATGTTTGTGTATGTTAAATAGTGATAAAAAAAAATTAATGAGCAATAAATTGTGATCTGTTTTCGGCAGTTGAGTAGTTGTGCAAATGCAGGTGACAATAATGCCTTCACGAATAGTGTTGTGTAGAAAGTTAAGAGTAGGGTGTCCACACTGACTATGACAGAATGGATACCAAAGACATTTGGATATCACTTCCATTAGTCTACATAACACCCTTAACCATTTTTTTTAAAAGTGACAGTGTGTTGGCACTCTTAATGTTTTCGGGAAGAACATTGAAGAACAAAGGAGCCTTGTAAAAAAATTTCTTTGTCCAAACACTGTCTTGGCATTTAATGTAAATTAGAGAAGTAGACATTCTAGTATGGCGCATTTGCCGGGTTCGTTTAGCAATAATTTTGACTTAATAGAATTTGCATAGAGTCTGAATAATGGCAAGCTGGCTGGCAGTCATGATTTTATTTTCACCGAATAAAAGTTGTGAGGAGTATAAAATTTTTTTTTAAACATGATTTTTAAGATTAATTTTTCATTCTTCTAGACAACCAATTATTTTGGAGTGTTCCAATGTTTCACATTTACCATCGCAGTTAATACTAACGGCACATGTGTGTATGGGTTATATTCGGATAACACGAGGGTTTGCCTACTTCATTTATGCTGAAGGTTGGATATTTAGTTTTTTTTGCATTTAGAGTGAGTAAGTTATTATTTAGCCATTATTTGATTTTCCTCATATTCGTTTCGGTTTCTCCATACACCTTTTTCCATGTATTATCTGTATAGAGAATAACTGTATCATCTGCCAAGCTGATGATTTTTGTGTCATGAAATTTTTTGTGCTATGGAAATACAACTAACTTGATAGTGTGATTGACCACTGGATCACTAGACGAAAGCCGTAACCGCTACACCAACAAGCTACTTTGTGATAAAAGTACTCTACTATCATAATAAAAATGTTTAATATTTGTGTGTGTTGTTGTTCCCAGTGAGTTACAAACAAAATTTTATTCATAGCATCATCACATAAATTAAATGTTTTAAAATGTATATAGGAATTAATTGTAAAGGAAAACTCACTGATATGGTTAGTGTATTTCTACAAATATAAAAATGTTGTTAAATAAAATAAATTGTTTTGAATATTCAGATTATACTGTAAGAAATTTATGACACTTACATTTTTGCAATTAGCATTTTTAAAAGCCACATTAATGAATGCTTGACTGCGCAGTAAGTAAAAAAAAATAACTCGATCCGTCCCTGGTTCTTATTGTCCCACGTGCTCGGGTTCGTCCCTTGTTTATCTGCGTGTAATCAGAAACAGGATATGTGTTGCTTTCCATCATTGAATTTTACATACGGATTAAAACTTCGTTACTGGAATTGCATTCCGACACTACAGTAATCATTTTTAATATAATGTTTTAAGTATTATTTTCAGAGTTCCACAAAATGAAAACAGGATATTCCTGCAGCGTATATTTATTATCAACATCATTTTAGAATAAAATTATATTATATTTAAAATTTACACGATTTCTCAATTTTATAAATTGTAAATATTGGGCTAGAAATAAATTTGACTGAGATTTTAATCCTTATGCAATATTCGTTTCTATTTCACTAAAAAACACTGAAAATGCAATGCATTTTAAAATTAAATTGCAATGAAGTTGCATAAAATTAAATTGCAATGAAGAAAGAATATGAAACAAAAAATTTTTGAATTATTAATTCAGTTGTAAGTTACAGCACATAACAATAAATTCTGTCTGTGTTATTTATTTAATGTTGAAAGAAATAATATGTTTTATGACAGTAAAATAGTAATTTAAAAGCACCATAGCTGATGATAAAAATAACAATGCGAGCTGAAAAAAGTATGAGCGCCGTCGAAATCCAGTCTGAATAAGCTTTGTAAATTTAATGACCTCAGAGCATATCGTTCGAGGGTTTTTGTTTTTTTTTAGTATTTTATTACAAGCCACTATGATTTACAAGCTAGTTTGGATCACAATAATAGAAATCTAGCATTACTTAATAATAACTTAGATTTTTTTTTAATTTTTAAAAACGAATTTAATGTTTGAAGCTTGATTTTAAGAATCCAATTTATTATACCATTTAAAATGTCTATACCTTCATATACATAGATATGTATAGTGGAGCTGGGCCGTTATTGTTTTCAACAATTGTGTTTATACTTTGGTAGAATACAAAGTAAATTGTTTTTATTTATTTTAATTGTGTTTATATTATTTTTACTTCTTGAGCGCAGTCTAATGCAATCTACAGAATAGATTTTTGGATAAAATAATCTTTGTAAATGTGGTAAAAGGATATTCTTTTTTAAAGTACACTAACAGTCCACTATACAACTTGTAGTACTGCTTCAGTATAAAACTTTTTCAACTTTTTCTCTTTTTATCGTAAATTGTAACTGTACTAATCACCTTGTCCTAAATGACTATCCATTAGGGTCATTCTGACCTGTCGATAGTCTTTAAATTAAAAATTAAAAAAAATTAAAATACAAAGTCTTTAAAAAGTTGTGCAATGGGATAGTCAAAACGTTTATTAATATGATTATAATAATTATGATCTGAAATGTATCCATATATTAGTATTAAAATATATTGAAATGCTGCACCCCACCCGATTATTCCATATTCCTAGGTGACTGCTCAACGGTATAAAGTACTGTTTTTAATAATTGTATTTTTAATTTATAATAATTACTTATCTTTTTTAACATTGCCTGTATAAGTTATATCTTGATGTGTGTACTTATTCTAGCACATTCATCTTAATATGCACTGGAAAATGTCAGTCAGTTTGTTCGCTAATTACTTAGACACTTTAAGAGCCACCACAACAAAACTTTGCAAAGCATAACTTTTCATTCAAAAGAAGGTAATGTTTAAGGTTCTTGATCCGAACCCTTGGCACCGTAGGATAATTCATGCGAATATGAGGACATAAACTTCATATTTACTGTCTAAATAAATTAAGTTGGTTTGGGCATGTTGAGCGAATGAATGAGGAAAGAATGGTAAGGAAGATATATAACACAAGTGTGCACGGCACCAGAAAGAGGGGGCGACCGCGGAAGACGTGGCACGACCAGATTAACCAGATACTGGAAGATGGTCACTTTAGAAGCCTCAAGTGAAACAGGACAGAAGAGTGTGACGCTCTGTCCTCTTTGCTCATCCCCACGGGGATACGGTGATGGTAAATATTGAGTAAATTAATTAATTCATTAATTTTAATTGAAACAATATTTTAATGTTTTCAGACATTAACATATTTTTTTTAATATTAGATTTTTTTCAATTAAGGTTATTTGTATAAAATACTAGCGGTCCCTACCCGGCGTTGCTTGGGTTAAAGATATAGTTAAAAAAATTGTTGAGAACAGATTTAGTTAATAATGAGGGACATGAGTATCATTGTTTTGCAAAGTCTGTAAATATAACGAAGTTTCCCTTTTGATCCAGGCAGCAAGTGGACGGGATATCCCAGAGAGTGGTGTGCTTGTGGTGTGATGCATTTTATACATAGACATTTAACTAAGCAACAAAAATTATTGAATGGAATTACTTTTAGTTTATAGTTTGAAAATTGAAAATTTTGGAATGGATTACGTGCAATTAAATTTGAAGAAAATAACAATTATATTATGGGGAGGGGGTGAGATAATCAGGGGAGCGGAAATGGAGTACATATTTCAGCAGGGTCCTAAAGAGTTTATGGCTTTTAACTTAATTAATAATATGAATAAGTATGCAAAACCCAGAAAGTACAAAGTACCAGAAGACGCGCGGGAGTAGTAGGTCGTTGTTGAGCGCGTTTGACAGCAAAAACAAAGCGAAGACCGCCGCAGGCTGCGAGGCCAGGGTGGCCAACCGAGCGATAACTCAGGCGAATAATCTAGCGGAGTTCTTACTTAATTAGCGGAATAAACAGAAGCGATTAATACGGGCGAAAACTGGACGGAATGTTCTAGTGAATGTTAATTAAAGGGTTAAAGAGATAATAAAGTGTTTATTTATGAGTGATAAAAAAACGAGATCGTGTAATTTAAAGAACAGCGTTTAGTTTAATAGTATTAAGTGACTTTGTACATTAAATTAATTAATAAATAAATAAGTAATTTATAAATCGCTAATAAATTTCCAGCGGTTCCATTCATTTCTGCCGCAGATTAAGACATTTATTAAGACATGATTATGCGCTTTCTTTGTATACATACGATATAGTCATTCGCTTTACGTAAATGTTGAAAAATTGTTGAAAAATCATTTACTTACAAGATTCCACCACAACAAACAGACAAAGAGAGTTAAATAAAAGAATTTAATAAAAAGTTATTGTTTTGAATATTTTTTATAAATTACTATATATTTAAATGTAATTTTTTTAGAAGAAGATAGTTTTTTGTACGTTTTTGCTTTTTCTTACCCTGGGTATTGATGTATCCACGTAAATAAGTTCTTTACAATAAATAAATAAAGAAAATAAAGATTTTTATCTACATAATAAAAAATTTGGTATATTGGTTTAATTATCTTTATTTTATTCTATTATTAAAATGTTACTTTGCTTATGTGATAGATATATTATAGATATATAATATAGAATAATATAGATAGAGAGGATATAAGGCTATATATCTAGAGACAGGGAGGGTAAATATGCTTTATTTATATTATTATTTTTTAATTATTTACTGTAAAACGTGTTTCATATTAGGTATATAAAAAATCATTTAATTTTCTTGTACTGTAAAAGCTCACTAGGGCGTTGATTAATAAATAATATTTTTAATGGATGCATTTATAATTTTTTCCAATTTTCAGAAAACGTCTGGAATCGCGGATGAGAATACTAACTGATGCGAAAATAATTACATTACACTGTTCAATTACGAATAATTTATTCGAGAACTAAAATAATTTCAGGAGTTTGTGATAAAATTTCAATAGTCGGTTGTTTATTTTATTTCCACGATCCACGGTGATTCCGCGCAAACTTTTGCGGAACTTCCGCCGTATGAACAACATATTATCTTGATGATACAAATTGCTTTTAGCGCACGCTCGCAGTTGAGCGAGCGCAGCTGAACTTGAGCTACGGCAGTTACCGCCAGATGACACTAATTGTAGCTTATCACAGATTGAGTCGCGGCACTATGACTGCTGACTGCTTTTGCAATTATACGACAACTTTATCCGATGCACCGAACTTGCGGTGTCATGCCGCTAAGCGTCTGGCGCGAGACAAGGTTGTTTCATTTTACGCGGTAAAATATGCCGTCATTAATAGCTTTCTCATGAAAAAGTAGTGGCAATAATTTATTTCTTCTTCTTCAAAAGTAGCAAATTTATTTTGTGGTAACATAATTATAATTAATATAAATTAACTTTGTTAAAACCACTTATTTATTGAAAAAAATCAACATGTTTCAAAGCCAATGGCTTCTTCATCAGGAAAAAAAAAAAAAAAAAAAAATGTTGATTTTTTTCAATAAATAAGTGGTTTAAACAAAGTTAATTTATATTAATAATAATAATTTATTTATTTCTCAATCACGTGTAGTGTTTAATTTGGATTGTTCTATGCCTGGCTGTGATGATGATCTGATGAATCTGTGTTGAGACAGGTAGACCATCGTTCCCCTAGGAACGAGGACCTCACTAAGGATGGTCCCAACCTCGGACTCTTCCGGACGTTCGCTCGGACTAGGGAATGAAATCCCGATCCCGCGAGGTCTCGAGACATTTTACGAGATCAATCCCGAACCGAAAAATCGGACAAGATTATCGGGATTGATCAGCATTTTTTATGTTTTGTATGTTTAATTGTATATGTCTATAGAGCTTTTAGTACTTACTTACTTAGTACTTAAAACTTATGTTCATGTCACATTCAAATAGTTTTGAATAATATTTGCTGTATTTTATCAACCTAACATAGTAATAAAAACTACTAATAGTTAGTAGTTTTTACTCTACTGTATTGACTGATTGATGCTTGGAAAAACGCCTACAAACGCTTTAATGCTAATGATTTAAAATGAACATTTTATTAGAATTGCTGACATTAAAATGCAAAGCATTATCGTTAATTGCTATTCAGTTCTGTAAAGAAAAGAAAAACACAAAAGTATTCGGGATCCCGATCCGTAGGGATCCCGCGGGATTGGAAATTCTAATCTCGAGGGATCCCGAAAGGGCAATCCCGACTCGGGATTGCATTCCCTAGCTCGGACGTGAGTTTCACGCTGGAAACTACTCCGTGGATGAGACTGTGGACGTCTGGACTGAACTGTCCCGTTTTCTGTTTTATCCTTCCCATATGGCATATGGGGAGGGTATCCAATATCTTTCTACCCGTTCCTCACTGCCCCTACTTCCCACTTAATCCACCCTTGTCTTAATTCTGTTTAAATTTTATTCTTTATACTTTTGATTAATTTTTTTTTATATAAATAAATGAAGAAATTGTGTTGACTTCTGGAGGAGGAACTGTGAATGGACTTTTGTGGCCCAAACCTTGCGGCGTCGCCCTTTACGACCATTAGTGAAAAAAAAATTCAACCTGGCGACATATGAGTAAGACCGAGATGGGAGCTTTCGTTCATAAAACGGTCCCGGGAATGCAATGGGTGTCTTATTCACTGAGTTGAGACAGGCATGGTTCACAAAATAGTTATGCATACATTTTAGATATTAATTCACAAGTGTCTACTTTCAATATATTTCGACTTATTTTATTTTTTATTTTAAGCTTTAACAGGCTGAGAAGCCCAATTACAGAAGCAAAACACATCACAAATCACCCAGGCTTGAGCAAATTACATAGATTAATTGTGAGCTCACTGGGAATCGAACCCGGAAGTAAAAGTAAAAATATATTAAAAAATTATTAAAAATTTGCGTGTACCTTACTTATGTACGCGCGATAGAAGTTATACTCAACTAAAATAAAGACTTATATATTAACGGCACTCAAAGTATTGAGTTGTAAAAATGTACACTATCATCGTCAATTATTTTATCGAGTTTCATGAAAAGAATAAAAATTCATACTTACAGAAATTACAGACTTCGTGGTCTAGCATTTTCGCTACATGTTTTCGCTACACGCCCCGCTACATGCTGTTTCCCGCCACACGCATTCCTGCTACAATACGCAGGCGTAGCATACGTTAGGGATTTCCGTAGACATTTTTAAATCATTAGTATGATATCTGTGAATTGGTCAGGCGCATGGTGACGCCAATCCACCATTTTGATTAGAGTTGTGTATTTGCGTTAAAATAGGGTATTATTCCGTATATATTTTATTTACTGAACGTCTGTAAATTCTCTATCCCATCGTGGTTGCGTCTCTTCAGGAGATACGCATCCGACGTAAAAGGGATATTATTCACGAAATAACGATTAGAAATTACTAGAAAGTCTGTCGATCATACTCGAACGTTAGCCAAATGACATTCCCTACAGAATAAAACTGAATAAGGATTTACATTCATTCAAGAAGTGGCGACAAAAAGACTACAAAAGAAAAACAAAAATACTTCACAAATCTCTTTAAAATGTACAAAGGCCTCAAAATCTGATTTTGAGATTTTGAGTCCTATGATTTTAGCCCTTGAGATAATACAAAATACAAAAATGCAAAATATTCGCCGATAGGTTCGATGTACAGCGAGTTATGAATTAGAAGAACGAAACAAGAACGGCTCCAAGCTCCAAATATGCATTACGAAAGAGGCTCGTACAGCTCATAGCGACTTAAATCAATGAAACAAATGTTATGGATCTGGAATAAGTGATTAACTTTAGTTTTCGATAAATATAGCTTTTTTGTACTTGTAAATTGACGGGAAATATAGAAAGAAAACTGTTCGGCCGATTGATTCCGTCCAGGTTACGTCCGTTTTTAGTTAAATAATTATCAATTCTTCAATGTACCAAAAAAAAATTGTTAAAAAAACAATTTATTGACATATTATATCAACAATATTATATCAAATTTTTGTGGGAATAATCGTTTTTTTTATAAATCTTTATATATAATGTAATACGTATTTCATATTACAAATTTTATACAAATATTTTTTTTGACAAATATTGGGAATTTAAATTATCCCGCCAATTGACAACTTTGGTTGCGAGGCACTACATTCACGTCTAAAGTACGATAGTTTGAACGCAGTTGTATATTAGTACAGCTACACAATACAAAATAAGCAGTAAGCAATGAAAGTTTCGAGAAATTGAAAAGTAATTCTGGACATTCTTGGGAATGACCCATGCGAAATAGCAAGCAATTAAAATAGACAGAAAATTCATCGACATTCTTCATTATTCTTTCATCGTGAAATAATTAAATACAAATACGCCAGTTCATAAAAAATAATTAGTCTTTGATTTGAACCTACCACAAAAATTTAATTTAAAAAAATATGTTTCGTACACTTGCATGAGCTCAAAGCTTTGAAGACACAAATAAATATAAATAATGGATTTAAAAAGAGGTATTTTTCTGCTTCAATTATTAACGTACAGAAATCGTTCACTCAAAGTATGTGCACTAAAATTAAATTAATACGTTGGTATATAATAGGCACATATTTTTGGTCATGTTACAGTAAAAATCGTGAAACTAATTTATTCATCATTCATCCAAATCAGTCCTTCGTGACTGTGGATCGTCATCTTCATGACCTCCTGTCCTCTTGACTTTTCTCCTTCATCTTTCTCGGCATCTTCAGGTCTTAGCGCTGTCACCAGAAAAGCGCCTGTAGCTTTTTCCACTCAATCGATTCAACGAGTGGAGGCCTTCCTATTCTTCTTCGACCGCTGACGAGGCCCACCATAACAAGCTTCTCCGGGCTATCGTCTCTTCAGGCAAGATGTTTTATGAATATTTTCTTGTGAAAGTTAGTGCAGTAGTTTCCTCTTGCCTTCTCTGCGCCGCAGTACCACAGGCATTTTTGATGTTACAACTATGCCTGAGGTAATCCGACAACAAACCGGACCGAAAGTATTGCTTGTTACTGCTGCACTGAAGCAGTGGATTTTCCATAGTGTAACGATATTGGCCTATTCAAATAGACATTGCTGAAAAATTATACGAAAATATCTATCTGCTAAAGTTTATAATAAAGAGAAGCTTCACAACCCGTTAAATACTCTATAATTAAATATTTGCTGGATAAGTAGGTGCGGGCGAGCGTTATTATTTCTGCACGCGGGCGTGTAAAGCGGGCTTTATGTTATATGATTCTGATGAAGCGAGCCAATCAGGAACGTGGATCCGCGGAACGAATTCGGCCAATCAGAGGCTTTCTGAGAGAGACTTGACCTTGACACGTCGGTTGGAGTCAAGAATGGCGAGGAATTGAGACGATATAAGCCATACAAATTCGAGGATCGTCCTTCTTTCTTCAGCATCAACGTTGGCCGGAGGCTCTTGTGGAGAGAGGACCGAAATACCATCAGTGAGTCACAGAGGCAGCAACACTCGACGATACAGCTAAGCATTTTCAATATTATTTATTTCTATTGCCTTTTTCGTGTATTCAATTTAGAACTTTCTGGATCGTAACAATTATTGATACATGTTGTGGATTGTTTTGTTACGTATTTTGGGCCTAGGGATAATTATTACTATACGCGCTTCGGATTTAATGTACAAGAAATCGTAATGTTGCGACTGTGATAATTCCAGCGGGGGAATTATTGCATAACGCTTATGAAATATATAATTCTGTCGCTGTTCTTATGAAAAATCATTTAAATTTGATATTCATATATTACCAAAGATATAAAGGCTTTAAAATGGAATACTTTGCTGACGAAGGGTGTTTCGTGTTTGTTTGTGGGATTTAAAATTCAGAATAATTATGTATATTCAATGTCGCGAGGTTCGGAATGTACGAGAGATTCTTCAGGGCGGATGTATCCTTATGCAAAAGAATGCTTTGTTATCTATACTGGCGATTGAATACACGGATTCGGTGAATACGAACGCGAATATTTCCACCAAGGTGGGGGGGGGAACTTGAACATACTTGTAAATATAATAACCTTGATGCAACGAATACTACTTCCACGAATACGAATATCAGGCCTACTATTCGGTGAATACGAATGCGAATATTTCCACCAAGGTGGGGGAACTTGAACATATTTGTAAATACAATAACCTTGATGCAACGAATACTACCTTCGCGAATACGAATGTTACGCCTACTATTCGGTGAATACGAATGCGAATATTTCCACCAAGGTGGGGGAGAACGCAAGCATACTTGTAATTGTATTGTTTATGTCTGCTTGTGATATCACTATACGGCGTAGTTGAACTAGTTTGAAAGGGCTTATGTTCTGTATGTGCTCGGCGTAGAGGGAATAGTTTTCTTGTTTCTAGGATCTAATACAGTTTTATAGGTGCTGATATTGAAATATATATATATATACAAGGAAAACACTATTTTGGGAATCACTAACTGGATGACAGATATTGCAGCACACATACACACAAGGAGGACGTTATGTTAAATACATGACTGGAAGGTTGTTATTGGAAAACACAGGCGCAACTAGAGGATATGGACAGTTTACAGAGAACTTCAACTTCTGTTTGGACCTTTTACTATTACTATTCTTTCGCCTTTTTCTTAACCGTGGATGAACTAGATTGAAGGGGTTTATGTTCTGTATGTGCTCGGCGTAGAGGGAATAGTTTTCTTGTTTCTAGGATCTAATACAGTTTTACAGGCGCTGATATTAAAATATATATACAAGGGAAATAAGGGCTACACAGGCGCTGGTAATTGCCCAATTTTGGAGAGGACCCGTTATATGACTTCGGATCTGGATGCCATCTCGGAAGCAGACCAACTACAGAACTAAGATAAGAACCTTTAATATTATTTATTCCTGATGTTTTCTTATGTGTATCAAATGGAATGTTCGTGCTAAATAATTTGTCATTGTCACATGATCACTATTCATTTCATTACGTGGGTTCAGAGCCGACGGTAACGGACGCGGAAACAAATTAGTACTGATGTCGGGACGTAACGTCGGGATTATATCTTAATTATCTTTAGGATAGAAGCGAGGTCATTGTACGTGCATTCTGCATTTCAAACGTCTTACTAACATATATAAATACATATTATTGTGTTTTACAAATTGAATAGGTTCGCGGAAAATAGGCATTTCGCCCGGTTGTGCAATATTAACTTCCAACGTAGCATAATGAGATCTTATTACCGGCGCTAGACTCTTAAGGTTAGGCACGCGGGGATTATAAATGGGATAATGAACGAGAACCGAATGGGGAAGTTCGTCTCTTCATTGTCGGGAGGCGAGGAGTCGTACGTCTTTCACGCCCCGTGATCTTGGGAGGCTGAATTTCGATTGTGGAAAAAGATGAAGTTGGATCTACTCGCGTGGCAAGACAGGGTCGAATGTCGGAGCGCGCGTTCTCGGCTATGGAGTCTGATTAGATTGGGGGAGACACCTTAGGTCAGGGACTAGGTAGGGCCATCTTAATTGTATCTACCCGGTTGTGACTGGGTTTTAAAGCCAAGAATTACAGGATGGTCTGAAGGTCTTGATGCGGTTACCCCTCTAACATCTAAGGGGAAGAGCCTCTCACGTCTTTTCAGTCCCCTTGGTGCGACGAGCTCGGGCTCTGTTTATGAATGTATGTGAATGTAATAACTCCGTACTCAAGGACGAGATAGGACGTTACTCATGAACGAGAAATTATAAGATGCAGGTAGCAGTTCGACAATCAATACTTATGCTCGGGACCGCTTTAATGAACGAGATCTGTCAGCAGTTTAACAATCAACTTTATGATCGGGACCGCATTCAGGAGCGCGATGGCATTACTAACACCATCATACTCATGATTCATCACCTTTTCTAACTTGCTGTATACAGAGACCTTCGGGGTTCTCCTTTCCCGGCCAGCGAGAAACACTTCAGGAATTACACAATCAACTGTAATAATCATGCTGTTTTACCATCATTTAATATCTCTAGTCAATAAGACTACACCGTGGGATCATTCACATCAACTATAATTGGCGATGCTAACATGGCTCTGACTGACGCGCTCAAGGGAGAGTCTTTTCCAGTCACCCAGTTAGTACATTCAGCCCTTTAATCAGCAGTAAACATCATAATACTCCGGCTCAGGTAGCCGCAACGTGGGATCCTCATCATATACACCAGTCAATTTGACTGCCCAGCGGGACAATATACAAACCTTAATATCAGACGCGGGATTTCTTCCTGATGTGTTTGTCGCCGGGAAGCGAGGACTTCGGAGGATTCCAGCAGGAGCAATAGAGTCTCGGCTTGATCTTGGTCTGCAGATTAGCATGGGAAGCTATTAAATTACGCAGGTGGTAGCTACCGGGTACAGCGTTGTCGCTGGGGCTGTA
>JADDOH010008010.1:0-91238 GCA_016648135.1 Agrypnia vestita | reverse complement strand
CCAATATACAGGACCAACCTGTCGATGGTTATGCCTGTTGGAAGAGCCACAGCTATGCTGAACAAAATCGCTTTGGGTATTGATATATTCCATGTGTCTGAGGGGGTTTTCCGAAGCGGGATTCTCTTACACCTTTGACCAGATTTTATGTTATTTTTAATTTATTAAATATTTTCATTTTTGATATATACTTCCTAATATGTATGCCTTAAACATTTTGTTTGTCATGTACATATTATCATGAAATAAATTGAATTGCATTGAATTAAATTGAATTGTAAGTTTATGTATCGAGGCTGATTTTCTTTTTTCATTTTGAGAATACATACCTACATTTTTGCGTCTGTTTATCCTCAAGAGCCGTTTTGTGACAACAGTTTTATATCGGAAACGTAATAACATATTTCTGAAACCGTGCATGGCACAGACTAATCATCTAGTAGGAATGTATCCTTTTATTTTAGTCTTTTCAAATGGTCCTTTAAATTTTCCATCAATTACATGACATCATTTTGTTATGATTACTTCGCATGATGAGCTTTTTGATGAGTCAGTTGATCGTGAGTTCATTATTACACAAAAAATATTGTTCCACAACGGCAACGTTACGTTTGCATGTTCAAAAATTTGATCATCACAAAAAACTAACCCATAAAAACCAAGTTTTTATTATACTCCCTTTCTCATTTAATCAGGTTTCTTGCCTACTGTACGCTTCGGAGTCATTACTCATTTGTAATGATTCCAATTTGAAAAAACCATTAAAATTTCGAAGAATCCAAAATTATACTATAATTATTAAATTTCTTAAAAGAAAATTTGTAACACCATTTTTAATGTCGCCACGACTCTGCCTGCAAAGTTTCAGCTCGATTGGACCACAGGAAAAGGGTTAAAAATCGATCCAAAGTTTTTCCGGCAGACAGCAAACCGCAGAGTTAAAAGAAAGGGAGTCAGACTTAAAATAAAGGACGCACGTGGAAGTTAATGCTGCCAATTGATTGAGGATAGATCAAAGAAGAATGGTCACTGTCCATACAAAATTTACCCAGGCCCGACACGAAAGCGACCTATCTCAGTTTTTTTTTTATATTAAGTGTAATAAAAATATGTAATTTTTATATTCAATATCAATGTTTTTTTCTCCAAGCGTAGTATAAAAAAGTTATTTTTCTCCCATTTCTACTAGCATGTCCATCGAGTTTAGGCTCATTAGAAACGTCCGATGGTTCTACCCTTTTAGAGTATGTAAATATAATCTATATACTCTTATTCTTACAATTAGAGCGAAAATAATGATTTTAGGGTCCGCTGGCCAGGCGCGCCCTGCTTGTATGCCGACCCTGCGACCCATTATTACATTTAATATAACAAAAAACTGAGATAGCTCTCTTTCGTGTCACAGATGACCATTCTTCTTTCATTTTATTTTTATTTCAATTTTTTTTATGACAATACTGGTACAAAATACATAAAAAACAATACATTATTATTTAAAACACAGTATACCAGTGTCTTCAGTCTGCTCTAGAAGTATGCATATTTATATTAGGTCCTTACATATGAAATTGGCGTTTAGTATGGGAGGAACATAAAGCCGTTTTTTTTTATTATAATATATTTATTTAATCAAAGTATGTACCATTGCTATCTATGCAATTTTGCCATCTCATAGGTAGTTCATCGATCCCTTTACTAAAAAAACCATTCGGACGGGAATCAATAAAATCTTTGAAGGTGGTTTGGACTGCCCCATCGGAGTTGAATTTTTTCCTTTGCAAGAATTATCCAAATTTCGAAAAAAATGGTAATCTGTTGGGGCAGGTCCGAGCGTACGTTTATGGATGTCTTAGACTTCCAATTGAAGCTCCTCTAATTTGGTAGCCGTCTGTTGTGCAGTGTGTGGTCTAGCGTTATCATGAAGCAGCAGTGGCCTAGAGCAGATTAACCAGCCTCGGTTGTTTAGCAGCTAGCTTTTCCATCATGGTTTGCAGTTGCTGACAATAGACATCTGCCGTAATCGTCTGGCCAGATTTAAGAAAGCTGTAGTGAACGACACCAGCACTAGTCCACCAAACGCTCACAAGTAACTTTTTTTTGGAGTCAATTTTCGCTTGGGGCATGGTTTGGCTGGTTCGGCAGGGTTCAGCCATTGCGATGAGCGCTTCCGATTATCGTACAGGATCCACTTTTCATCACAGGTAATGATTCGATTTAAAATCCCTTCATTATTGTGCCGGTTGAGTAATGCAACGCAGCAGTCAACGCGCGTTTGTTGATTTGCTTCACTCAATTCGTGAGGTACCCACCTTTCAAGCTTTTTCACCTTACCAATTTGCTTCAAGTGGATTAAACAGTTTTATCACTAACACCGCAGCCTGCAGCTAACTCGGATGTGGTTTGCGATGGATCCGCTTCCACAATAGCCTTCAATTCTTCATTATCAACTTTGGTCTCCGGCCGTCCACGGGGCTTGTTCTGCAGGTCGAAATTTCCAGAACGAAAACGTTGGAACCAAAAACGCACTGTGTTTTCTTTTGCGGCACCGTCGCCATACACATCATTAATCCTTCGAGCCGTTTCTGCAGCACTGGTGCCACGGTGGAACTCGTACTCGTAAATAACGCGATATTTCAAGTTTTTCATTTTGTAAACTGAGTGACGCAAAGAAAAAAACAATTGAGGAAAAAACAAATGAATTATAATTTTCAAAACACAAATACATGAGTAAATAGCTGTATAAATTTGGATTTGGAATTCCTAACCAAAGAGAAGATATTTGAGATCAAAATTGCCAGTACGGCAAAACGCCAATTTCATATGTAAGGACCTAATATTTAGTGTGATCATGTATGAATCATTTAAGAAAAATAAATAATTGATATAATGAGTTCTATGGGTTCAGGTTATATATTGTCAAGAAAATGGATGTTGTGTAGGAGTGACTTTTTGAATGATGTAGAGTATTTACAAGAACATCAGCATCAACTTTAAGTGCCGTATATAAATAAATATTGTATATACGACACATTGTCGTGATGGGAGAAAAATAACCAACATTCTTAGAATGCTGACATATTTTAAAGGACACCGGGTTAGTTCAATTTTTTGACGTAAGTCTCGCACGTATTAAATTAGTTTTATTATCATTGTTTGCGGCATACATGGTTTATATGTTTCATTGATAAATTATTTTGAATTTCAATATGGCGGAGTTATGTGCGGTCCCTCAAAGGTTTCAAAGGTCGAATGCGCGCATCAGATAATCACGTAGCCAGGGTTTGAGTGAAATGAAAAGGTTAATTATTTTCTTGTTAAACAATATTATGTCTATGAGGTAGCTTATCGAAAAAACTTTTTTTTGTGCAAATACAATAGGTAAGTTTGAAAATTTTTTCCTAAAAAAAATTGAAGTTAGAATTTCATAATGAAAAAATAATAGTGAATTTCAATTAAAAAACCTTAGTAAGATTGATGCAAAATTTAAACAAAATAGGCTTACAGTTTTTATCATATCATCTCCAAAAGTCTGAAAAAGGGAGCATCGAGAAAAATGCAATTTATATAAAAAGTCACGCACCACGCTAGCTTCAAATTGCTAATTTTTAGAATTTTTGAATGAGTGTTGACTTAAATTATTCTTGGAACTTCAAACTGTAAAAACTCCTTAAGTATGACGTTAACAATACGAGAAGAGCTTATGTCAGACACAAAAGATTTAAAACAATTTTAACAGTAATTCACATAAAGCTTTCGAGTTTACGGTAACTTTTTAGGTAGATTTCGTTGGAAATATTATCTATTACAAAGGATCACATATACTACTAATAAGAAGCCCGCCTCTACCATATGGCTTCTTCAGTATTCTAAGAAATGTGGCGATGTATGTATGTCAGTGTATTATAATTATATTATGTATTATAAAGACCACAAGCGATTAAGTGAGGATTTATTGAAGCGAGTTTACAGGTTTCGATGGAAAGTTTACTTATCTAAAGTGCGCTGTCTGTACCACGGTCGAGGAGAGAATTGCGAAGCGGGAGAAGAGCTTGAATTCGGAACGCGCTAGTATTCTTGTCCACGATGTACCGACGGAGTTCCGTACATCTAAGAACAAGTGCGTAATTCTCAATTTAACTCTAGTTCTATTCAATCTCCCTCAGTGTCGTTGACCCAGTAAACTCATTAAGCTGTCAAAATGATTGACAAACGAAACGACGGATGATTCCATTGCTCACTGCTTCAGGCTTTTGTCCATAATGGTTTTGATGAACGAAAAGCAATTAGAGATCGCGTGTAATGAATTGTACATAAATATCCCTACCTGGCAGCATTTGTATAGTAGGCGCTCCGGTATTTTAAATCCCTAATATGTGCCTACACCATGTCAATTTATATGAAATAGTCCATCACCGACGCACCATCACTCTCACTCGAGTTCTTTTAATTAATCAAATAACACTCAACAATGATTTATGTTAGTCCGATTTTGATACAAAACTTTCTGGCTGTCCTGAAAATAACAACATGTTTAGAATTTGATTCTTATGAAAATATTAAAAAATAATTAGATTGATAAAGTAGACTTATAGACCAGTGTAAAAATGGAATAGAATATTTCATAATTGGCATTCATCAAATGTTAATTAATATTCGTATCAATTGGCGGCAAGATAGGTTCGAACTATTAAATTCTCACTCTCGCTATTTTCTTACTATCTATTATTCTGAGGATCGTGAACCCGGGTTGTGACTTGTGCCTTGATGTTTTTGTCATTTTCTTGATGATTCTCTTCCGTCCTCTCTTATATTAAATACCACATCATTAAAGACAATAATCTTTCGATGATTTTTTTACATAACCTTAAAGACGTCTTTCTGTATGCTTGTTTGCAGGTTTATATATATTTTCACATATCATTTAATCTTAAGTTTTTAAAAACTATTTACATCATTCATCCCTAACTTATAACGTGAAAGAAAAGATATGGCTAATAATAAATGATATGGCTAGCTTATAAATTAATATTAAATTAAATGTTTAATTATGTATGACACGGAGATTATGATACTGTTTGTTCATTTATAATTATTTTTAAAAACTAGATTTAATTAATGCATGTTAAGTGAAAATAGGGTTTGGGTAAATTTTCCGACAATCAATTGCCCTACAAACTTTCTGCCTGAAAAAAAAAATTTGGAGATAGGTATGAATATATTTGCATATTTTTACAAAAGGTGCATTAGATATAAAACCTGTGATATACTATCTTTGTGGAACACATAGAATATATTTTAAACATATTTGCACTCGTAAAGTTAATTTAGTTTAAGTTTATACCTACCTATTTAATTTTAAATAAATGTAGATATTGTACTATGTACCAACTAGGTAATGCTAATTGATGATACACAATTAGAGGATATTCTTTGAGTGAATTTGAGATGCTATCGGTACATGCACAATGATCTTCACTGTTAATATTAGAGACGGGAAAGTTCGTTCACTTGATGATTTCATGAACGACGCGATGAACTCTTCGTTCATCGAGTCGTTCATGAAAGTGAACTGTTCATTCCTCATCGTTCATTTGTTCACCAAACGCGTAAAAGTACACACGCAACACGCTAGCGAGGAAGGGGGGGAGGGGGGTTGAACGTAAACGTCAATAATTATTTTATACATGATGAAAATCCAAAGACGCGTCAGTTTTGCTTTATCTTGTATCAAAAATATGCAAATAAATAGGTGAACTATTCAAAAATCGAACAACTCGCTTGTCTTTCCTGCTGGCTGTATGGCAGTTTGAGTCGTTAATTTTTCAAATACTGTGAGATAGCATTGCCCGAAGAGACCCACATTATAGTTTTTTATTTTTATCTCCCAAGTCGAAAATAAAATCCAAGTGGATAGTCATATTTTTCAAATTTTTTTTATTTACAAATTTGTTGAAGCAGTCTCATGCGGGTTCTAATTGGTAAGAGATCCCCATATTTAGTTTCCTCAATTTAATTTTTTTACGTCGCAAAAGTCCAACTGAACGGTTTCGCGATAACCATTTTTAACTACTCACTTGGGATTTTTACAGTCAGTATGGAATTTAAGAAAACCACTTTTACAGATATTATGCGGGTCATAAATGCGGAAGTACCCTCATTATTTTTTATTCATTTTTGTTTAGGTAAAGGTACAGATACACATGCTTATATAATGGCATGCTAATGAGCATGTCACTAATAAGCATGCCATAAAAACTGTACACACTTGCTCATTATTAGCATGCTTATTAGTTGCATGCTCATAAATAAGCATGCTCAAAGCTAACAATCAAACATACGTGCTTATTAGTGGCATGCTATTGTCATAGAATAGAGAGGAACTCTAGATCAAAATTGAAACTTTGCAAACTGAAATAGAAAATTCAAGTGAACCAATAAATCAAAACAGTTCCCGAGTTTCCATCCGCACATTTTTGATTTTAGTTTTTATAATTTTTATTGTAAGATTTGAATTATTCATGCCTTTTAATAAAGTTTCATAAACATTATTTCTCGCTATATTATTTTTACACAACGCTGACCGAGTATTCCATAGACATTCTGATTCCTATAATAAGTCAAGTCGAAAAGTAATGTTTTATCATCTCCACAACGCACCATATTTGTTTCATCTGTCGCGGACTGAGAAGATCGCATTGATAATACTAGCCGCGAAGCCCGCGAATGACATAAGCATGCTCATAACAAGCAAGCCTGTTCACATATGCTCAAAAGATACCCCTTCTCATGGTGAATGACATTAGCACGCTCATAAATCAACCGGCGGTTGATTTTTGAGCATGCCACTAAGTGACATGCTCATTACTAGCAATGTGCGTACATACGTGCCACTAATAAGCAAGGTTTAAAGAAGGTCGATACTGCGCATGCTCACGTGCCACTGATAAGCATTGTATCAGTAGCTTAAGTACCAAAAATATGCAAATGATTTGATAAACGGTTCAAAAATCAAACAATTCACTTGAGTTTCATTGCTAGCTGTGTGGATCTTTTTATCAATTTTTCAAATGTTGTGATATTTCCATTATTTATTTTCATTTTAATCTTCCAACTCGAATATGTTGTCTAAGTGGATTGTTAGATTAAACTTTTTATTTGTTTTCAAATTTCATCAATGTTATCATATAGGGTTTCTAATTCTTCAGATCTCCATTTACATAGTTCTTATGATATATTTTTTTGGGGTCTGAAAACTCAATAAAACTAATTACCGGTTAAAATTTTTACAATTAACTAGGCATTTTGATACTTCTAATGTTTATAGAATACTATTTGGTCATTTACATAGATAATACGCTCTTCTTTTTAACGGAGATTCTTTTATTTTATCGTCGATTTTAATATACAAATATTCAAATAAATCGGTGAATGGTTAGCTGTTTTATAATTTAGTTGGGATTATTGTAGACTGTACGAAAAACAAAATAACAAAATAACGAAAAACATCAATAACATTATGACAGATAAATCATGTGTCCATGTTCCATGTTGCCAGTTGCCATTATGAAGAAATTCATATGTTTTTTTTTAAATTTATGGCAACTGAGCTATTGAATGGTACTTCACTAAAATGAACTTTTCAATTCAGTCGTTCAGTAAAGTGAACTGTTCAAAAAGAACAGTTCGTTCATGAATGACCCATCTCTAGTTAAAATATTCCCTTTTTATTCTGAATGTTGATGTATAAGTTTTATTATTTGTTTATTTATTTTAGAGAAAATTAACAGCATATTAACATATTATCAAATATAAAATAATGGATATTAAAAATATGCCAATTACAAATTTTCCACTGAATATAGTAATTTATTAGAACATAGTTTATTAGAATATGGTAATTTATTAAAACAAATGTGACGTAGTAAAATAATTTTCACAGCGAGTGGAAAGGGTGGAGGGGAATGTGGGACGGGAGTAGAAGGGAAGATAAATTGTACGAATTAGTTTGGGTGCGGTTGTGTAGATATTATTGTTTATGTCTCTTATCGTTGAGTTGAAAATATCAATGTGGTGATAGATTATGTTAAATGAATTTGTGGATCTGTACATAAAGGAGTTTTGTTTTGAGTTGGTCTTACAAAGGGGGAGATCAAAAGGAGGTGAAAATCTGTTATTGTGAGTTGGGATGTGGAATGATATTCGTTGAAAAAGTTCCGGACTATCAACTAGATTGTGTGATATTAGGTCCTTACATATGAAATTGGGGTTTTGTCGTACTGGAAAATTTGATCTCAAATATCTTCTCTTTGGTTAGGAATTCCGAATCCAAATTTATACAGCTATTTACTCATGTATTTGTGTTTTGAAAATGATAATTAATTTGTTTTTTACTCAATTGTTTTTTTCTTTGCGTCACTCAGTTTACAAAATGAAAAACTTGAAATATCGCGTTATTTACGAGTACAAGTTCCACCGTGGCACCAGTGCTGCAGAAACGGCTCGAAGGATTAATGATGTGTATGGCGACGGTGCCGCAAAAGAAAACACAGTGCGTTTTTGGTTCCAACGTTTTCGTTCTGGAAATTTCGACTTGCAGAACAAGTTCCGTGGACGGCCGGAGACCAAAGTTGATAATGAAGAATTGAAAGCTATTGTGGAAGCTGATCCATCGCAAACCACATCCGAGTTAGCTGCAGGCTGCGGTGTTAGTGATAAAACTGTTTTAATCCACTTGAAGCAAATTGGTAAGGTGAAAAAGCTTGAAAGGTGGGTACCTCACGAATTGAGTGAAGCAAATCAACAAACGCGCGTTGACTGCTGCGTTGCATTACTCAACCGGCACAATAATGAAGGGATTTTAAATCGAATCATTACCTGTGATGAAAAGTGGATCCTGTACGATAATCGGAAGCGCTCATCGCAATGGCTGAACCCTGCCGAACCAGCCAAACCATGCCCCAAGCGAAAATTGACTCCAAAAAAGTTACTTGTGAGCGTTTGGTGGACTAGTGCTGGTGTCGTTCACTACAGCTTTCTTAAATCTGGCCAGACGATTACGGCAGATGTCTATTGTCAGCAACTGCAAACCATGATGGAAAAGCTAGCTGCTAAACAACCGAGGCTGGTTAATCGCTCTAGGCCACTGCTGCTTCATGATAACGCTAAACCACACACTGCACAACAGACGGCTACCAAATTAGAGGAGCTTCAATTGGAATGTCTAAGACATCCACCGTACTCTCCGGACCTTGCCCCAACAGATTACCATTTTTTTCGAAATTTGGATAACTTCTTGCAAAGGAAAAAATTCAACTCCGATGGGGCAGTCCAAACCGCCTTCAAAGATTTTATTGATTCCCGTCCGAATGGTTTTTTTAGTAAAGGGATCGATGAACTACCTATGAGATGGCAAAAGTGCATAGATAGCAATGGTACATACTTTGATTAAATAAATAAATTATAATAAAAAAAAATCGGCTCTATGTTCCTCCCATACTAAACGCCAATTTCATATGTAAGGACCTAATATTAAAGTTTTGCGAAGCTGAAAAAGCGAATAATGGATATTACCGTCTGATAGTTTGACAGATAGAACGGCCGCCATCACTGCATGGTTTCTTTAGTGCTGCCCGACCAAATTTCTGTATTCAATACGACACCGGTCACCGGACGTTCTGTACATTATGTATTGTGTAATAAATTTACACAATGACAACTTCTGTTACGCGATAGGGACGCCCTCCCTCGCACGCCAAGTTATAGTGGTACGTCTATAGGTACTTTATTTTATATGATCATCCGACAGGAAGACACGAGTCTAAAATGTTCGAGTAACCATGACCTAATATCAGGCGCGTGCAGTGGGAACAAGGAGCATGCCTTTTATTTAACCGTACATTTGGGAAAAAAATATCGAAGTTAAATATTTATCTGGAAGAATATTATGAAATATTAAAATCTGAATAAAATTTTAAGTACTGTGATTTGAATATTACGAGATATACCCCTTATTTCGGTTTCTTTTCAAATTATATGTTAGGAAAAAGTCATGCTTCGTGTTCACACTGCACACCCCTGCCTGATATCAGCAGTTGTGGAGATATGCATTTGTTTTCAATATTTCTGACTTATTCATTCTTTTTTTTATTTATTTTTTATTTAATTCGGTCATCCAACAGGGAGACACAATTGCTTGATAAGATGAAATACAAAAAATAGTTAAATGTCTCCCTCAATTAAAGGATAACACAAATAGGACATAATCCTAGATAAGTCAAACTGACAATGACAGATAAAACATTATTTACACAATTGTTACAAATTTAGTTTTAACATAGACATAAAGGGGCTCGTGATGTATATAATATACATGATCAAGGAGGGGGACGAGTTTCTAGTATCTGCTTCACCATATGACGATATTTTTCATATTTTGTATTAAAAATATCTATAGAATTCTTCTTGAATTGAATCCTAATATTTTCATTCTTTATTTTATCATAAATGGATTTGCCACACACACTGCATTTAGTCTACTTTCCTTCCTCTTCTGCAAGCTCCAGGCTTCACTTACATACATCAGTGTTGGTACCAAAATTCCATTATATACCGCTAGTTTTGCCTCGGTAGACATATTTAAATTGGAAATTATTGCATTAAAAGCACCGTTCACCCTATTGGCGTTAGTGTAAAATTGAAACGTGACATATTTAGAACTTCCAAAAATGTTATAGACGTGGTGGTCAATCATGGGTGGGATCGGTGAACGTTAGATTGCGTAAAAAGATCACTTAAGCCAGCCAAATGATAGGTGGTAAGCCCTAAAAACAATCACAACACAACACAACAACCAAAGACTTCCAAAACCACTTTCGCTTATTTATAATTTCATCTATACGAGACATCTATTATTATATCTTGATTATAAAATTCAATAATAATTTTCAATTATTTACATTCTGTAGCGAGTTCTTGTGATCAATGAGTTATTTAACCTTTATTAATTAAATTATTAAATCTGTTTTTAATAACACCACTTGGTAAACAAATAAACTGTGAGGTTGACTTGTGTGGAATTAAAATTAGCTGTGAATACGAAAGAAAATGTATCGTGCAAAAACACGTTCATAGTTTTTCTAGCTACAATTTGTTATTTTTGAAAGAGCAAGAACTTGTTTTGAGGTCCAAAGAATTAGAATTTGAAACAAAACAAAATTTAATGTCTTGCACGTGTTATTGTAGCGACAAGAGTAAATCAAATCGTTATTACCTAATTTTTTACCATGAAGGTAGCAAAAAAGTTGGTCTATTTTTAATAAAAGTCATAATTGACGTTCCAAATAAATGTCAAAGCTATAAAAAACATGGTACGACAAAGGACCACTGTGACATTGAAACTTAACATGACATTCTAAATTTAAAAGGTGTTTAATAAAGCTTTATCTTAATTATATGAATAAATATAAAAGAATTTTATCAGTTTCGGAAATACTATAAAGGTTTAAGAGTAAAATTTTAATTGGAAAATATAATCCTACACTATTTAATGCAGTAGAAAATAATATTTTAAATGTTAATACCAAATAATCATAAAATTAACATTAACGTGGGGAATGAAATGAAACGCTTGTAACCAATTCCAAACTTTTCTTAAACCCAAAGTCACTGGGCACAAACATTATCTGGAACATTGTTCCTTAATTCGCACCAATTAGTCGCACTACAATATTTTAGCTGTCACTGGTAAACCTTATTTTCAGTTCACTTTTCTATTTCTATCGGGAACGTTCTCTCTCGAATCTTACCGCATATACTCGTGCATTCAACTGGCTTCCAGATGTTTCTAAAAAAATCCAGACTGTTCGGAAAACCATCGATTATATGCAATTCCTCTTGATTTTAGAACCTTGTGATAATATTATTAACTCTGTTAGGGGTAAACTTGCAAGGTGACACATTCCCCTCACAAATACGAGAGTGCATACACACATCAATTCACACACACTCGCGTACACATACATATGCACGCACACGCTGTGACTACCTGATTTACTATCTAACCTACACATGCTAACTCCTGTAAAATTAGGGCATTTTTAACTGACCACAGGCTCTGTCTAATTATAAGACTAATGTTAACGAATATCAATGGCTGTAAGGAAATCTGTTAAAGAAATGTATAAATAATATCTTCTTCCTTTTCTCCTTGGCTTCATCCCAATTCACTGTCATTGTCGACTGTTGGGGTAAGCTATCCTCATCCTTGGGCTGAAGGTTCTTCTATCCTGGATAACGTCACCCAATTTGCGCCTCTGCATCTGACCATCCCTTTGCACCGCCCATGAATATTTTGGTCTATTTACCTCTGGATGTATTTCGGAGTTTGTTGTTTATGATTTATGTAGGTAATGGTTTACATATATATCAACAATTATCTACCGACCATCGGCCTTCGTGATCGTCGTATATAACCATGTTTATGGTTTCGGTACCTGAAATATGTTTTTTAATTTTCTAATTTTAAAGCTGTTTAATTGTTGTGGAATTCCATTATAATGATTTAATTATATTTCACTATTTATAATCTTTTAACTGTATCGGTTCCAGCCTATTTTAGACTCTTTTTTAGAATTTTTTTGACTGGTCTATTTTTCAATTTATTGGAGAATCCCCACAGCAAGTATTAAGTCTTGAATAATTGCATTAGTTATTATAAAAACCTCAAAGTTATAAGAAAAATGTAATTGATCAAAATTCCGGTACCTAACATATTATAATCTATAAACTTAAAGTATTCCGCAAAATATTCAGCTAATTTTAGGCTCACGGCGGCGGCGCCTAAAAAAACTATTTTGAAGACAACAAAATTGTTAGAAGAAAAAATTGATAGACCAGTCACCTAGCTGACATTCTGAAGCATCTGAGACATAAAAGATTGATGGTGATATGTTTCCTCTGTGCTTTTGTTTTGATAGAAGAACGCTCGAGAAAATGTGTCATTTTTTATGAACAAGATTGATTGCAGCTTCTACGCGACAATGAAGTAATTTGAAAGTTCGAAGCTGATTGGTCGAAATAATAATACATTTAATAAGGAACGAACGCTTGATTTGGTTCCCAGGAAGCTTTTTTGAAAGGTAAACATATTAATATGAGTAATTGTCGATTAGACATCAACGCGCGAGGTTGCTAATGAATAAATTGACAGGTTTTAATAAAGTGTATATTTGATTAAGTGAGTTCGTGTTGGATATTTTTATTGTTTGGATCGTTATGAATGGATAAGATTGATCGTATTTTTGATTAAAAGCCTTACATTCCTCGAGCGTTTTTGAAATAATAGATCTTCTTCTTCTTCTTTTTCTTTTAGTAGATCTGTTGAGATGTGATATAGAAAACTAAGCCTTCTGGGATGACGAGGTCCAGCTATCCCTCCATGTTTCGGTGGCCTTCCCGGTGGGCATCGTCCAGAGGTGATTTTATTCGCTGCTGTATACACGAGTCTGTTACTGTCCATTCTGGCTACGTGATTTCTCCAGAATATCCTTCTGGATCTACTCCATCGTGCTATGTCCTCTATTTTTCAGGTTTTCCTTATGTCAGCATTTCGGACACGATGCCAAAAGATGGCAGTTTTTCCAGTAATGGATCTCAGTACTTTCATTTCAGAAATAATATATACACAACTTAAAACAGCATTATGCTTGTCTACAATAGTTTAGAGACTAGAAGGAATGTGTATTTGATTACACATTTTTATCGATTGTTGTGCGGTATGATAGATAATCCTGAAATTATGCGGAGCATTGGTTTGTATGTTCCTGATAATTAATTACCTTGGACATCGTCAGCATAGATTGTTTGACATTCCATTATACAGGACCAATCTGCCGATGGTTGTGCCTATTGAAAGAGCTAGCGCTATGCTAAATAATATCGCTTTAGGTATTGATATACTCCATGTGTCTGAAGGGGTTTTCCGAAGCAGGATGCTACTACATCTTTGACCAGATTTTATGTTATCTTTAACTAATTAAATATTATTATTTTTACATATATAACTCCATAATATATATGTCTTGAATACTTAGTTTGTAAACTAAGTTTTCAATAGTTCGTAATGTACATATTATTAAATAAATTGAATTGAATTGAATCTTCCTGTCTGCTGTATACGCAATGCAATATGCAAAGTAATACATGATTTTTAAGATAACGTCATTGAACGATCACGGTTGGTATATTTATTATTTTATTATATTTTTGCAGTGACAGGACCTACCCTATTCGTCAGCGTTCTCTTCATTCCATCCCGTCTTCAGCAGTGACCAGCCATTTCTTGGAGATCATTAAGGGTTCCCTGATGGAGTCGGACGTTCTGCAACGTCAGGATTTAGAGGACCCAGGATGCGACGACAGGAACTTCTGCGAGATGGCCAGAAGAGGCGAACATTCAACAGCGATGGTCGTGGAGAAAATTTTCTGGAATTTGGCCCACAAGTAAGTATGCACTGCATACTATTATATAGTAAAGTGAAGCAAATGGGATAGAACTTACGAATTTTGTAACTGATTCACATATCTTTTGTTTTATCCGTATACTCTTACAAGGAGATACAAATATGTTTGTAGAATCTCCTATGTTAAGATTTCTAGGCAGTTCTGCCATGTAGTATACGTTTTAAAGGATGCCCTTCGAATGCACTGATGTAATTCGTCACTTCCAGTTCGTGGCACTGGGAGGAAAATTAAGCACTTGAAATCAATAAAAATTTTTTAATTAACTAAAATCACTGGACATTTAACCGGAGATCTATTCTGTAATTCGCACTAAATCTCACACTAGTCACTCGATAATCTTCCACTTGTATCTAGAAATTCTGATTCATGTTATTATCACTCTGGTCACTAACTTAACAATCGGTAGTTACTTTATCACTTGTCAAATCGTTCATCGCTGTCAAATCGCCAAATATCAAAATTTTGATTGTGTTCCGCACGCGTTATCTACGTAATTCATAACCGCTCGAGTTTCAGAAATTTCTATACATGAATTCAGTATTGTAATGTCCCTTTATATATTTTTGTTTTCTGTTATTTTTTGTATTGCACTCCTGAGAAAGTGAAGTGTTTTGTGGAAACACCTCGCCATCCCAAACCAGTGCCTTTGCTTCATCGGCATAGTGAGAAAATCACTAGTATTAAAAAAATATCAACTTGGATGGCAAAAATGTGGGGCTGATATGGAAGTTTTGCTCGTAGAAGGGCCCTGGGTCTGTTGTGGGTACCACTTTGAGAAAATAAGTCACAAGAAGAAGAAAAGCGGCCTTACATAATTTCCTCGTGGTAACTTGAAACATGGAGTAAAGTGTACGTTTTTGAGTGATCTAGATTTAATGATGGCGGTCAAATCCTGCCATTAAAACTTTCAAAGAAAGTCTGACATTCTAATGATGGAAGCGCGTATTTACATCCAGCTCCGAATGACGAGCGAATGCATTTTGAATGTGAAAAGTGTATTGAATCTATCAATAGCCAACATTTCCCTCGAAATTGAAACAAAAAATAATAATTAACCGCTGCAGCCCGTATTATTACGACAACAGTTAGATTTAAATTGGTTAATGGCTCGAGCCATTACGGTGTGTGAGTGTGTTACACGTCCATACAGCCACGTCGGAGTGTTGGGAATTTAAAATTGTTGTACTTCTATTTGTGAGCAAATTCTTCGCGGCAGTTGTGCTAAACCAGTGCGCAATACTTTGATAGAGTAAAAAATTATCCTGCATTTCTCTGGAACTGAAAAAAATCAATATATCCTGTGTCAGCCTGGCAAGCGTGCACACAGGCTTAAGAATTGCAGTGTCGGTGTCTGCGCTAGGCGTGAAAATATCCCTGTCAGCGAATCCTATCTCTCAGGATAGGGGTGTATTCCGTTCTGTCATCGTTTTTTGATTCCTCCGATGTCGGCCTTATCTGTGCGGATTCCAGCGCGCCAGCGCTTTTGGAGGGCACGTGTGCCTTGTGTTACCTCGGCCGGTTCGTATTTATCGTGGGAACTCCTTAATACTGCGCTGGTAGTTTTTGACTGTAGTTAGGGTAGGGACGTTGGCCTCTATAGATCTAAAAGGACGCCAGGCGTAAGAAGTTTTTAATTTAAACAAGGTTTTATTAAGACACTTGCTAAAAACACTATTACCAGGCATGAACTTCTTCTATCTTCTTCAGCCTTCATCTTTCCACTGCTGGATACAGGACTCTTCCATACCCTTTCATCCTTCTCTGGTGTTTGTTTTTTGTAGCCTTTTCTTCCCCCCACAGCGGCTATATCGTCGACCTATCTCTTTTGAGGTCTTCCGACGCCTCTCTTATTCTACCAAGGTCTCCACTTCAGAGTTCTAGGAGTCCATCTTGTGAAATCTTGCCATGTAACATGACCTGCACATTGTCATTTGGTCAAGAACATTTTTTTTTAAAGTAACAAACCAGGACATTAATCATTTCCGTCTGTAAGTTTTAGTTTTATGACTGAAGATCGTGATATTTATGGACTCCCGACTATTTATATTTCTTTCGGCCATTTCTTACTTTCTTCCATTTCTTTCAGCACCCCGCAGATTTAAGTGCCAAAGAAGTACCTCTTCCTATTGGTCGGTCCAACGGGTAGGAATTTTTTCTCTTCCTAATCGTCCGTCGACGAGGCCCACTACAATAACCCATCTTCTCTTCGATCTTGTTTTTCTTCTGTTATCAAAATGTATAAAAAATTTGATTAGTTAGGAGGATTTGATTAGGTAAATAGTTGAATGCCTATCGTCATCTATTGTAGATGAAGTGAACACTCCACAGCAAAGTGCGTATAATTTACGCCCTCGAAAGCGGTAATCAGTCCGCCTTCTACCTCCACGGGTAAAGGTCGTCCTCCTGATGACGTTGAATAAGCATTCAACGAAACAGAATCGTCTCTCGGAAAAACAAACGGTTCTTATAAAATATCCGCAACCGGTTACAGTTAAATATGTTACTTGATATAATTTTGCTTGAGCCACTAGTCGTGTATCTCTGATCGCGAGCGCGAATCGTAACAATATCTCTGCCATGAGAAAAGTCAATAAATTTCTCTTTCGGTATGATGGTCCGAGCAGGCCCGCACCGGGGAACTAGACTTTAGAAGCACTGCGATCGGAACTTACTCCACCGAGCGCTCTGATGTGCTACTGTACAACTGTTTCATTATACGAAACAATGCTTTGCTCTGAATATGAAAAGATTTGTCTGCTTTGTTATTTCCTTAATACGGTAATTACCGCAGAAGAACTTCGCTACGTGTTTTGAGACAAAAAATGACCTACTGAACCATAATAGCAACGCGAAAGTGAATGTGATACTAATAACTATAATAAAAGCGGAGACGACTAAACAAATAGCATTGAAACTAATATTCTGAACAAAATATCCGTTTCTCTATAAAAAATAAATGAACCAACGGGATGTAGCGTACAATCACGAAATGCAACAATGTTGTTATAAAGTTATTAAAATAATACGTCTAAGGTGGACTGGTTGTGTTAAAATATTTGAAGCAAGAACAAGAACACGGACAAAAAAGTGAAATACTTGTCATCTGGGCAAAGAGTAATTTTAAAACGAAGCAGCCGCCTGGTAGAACTTTCATTGCAATACTGCGGCAAATATGGTCGGCTAAGGTGGTATCATATTTAGCTTCACACCCTTCGTATACAATAGTGCTGCTTTTCTGTCTTCTCGTGTGGATAGAAAGAGGCCAATAATCAACATATAAGACAAGAAACAAGTAATTTTTCGAAATTTTTCTGGGTAACTTTGTGAGAGACCATTTAAATTTGTGTTAAAAAATGACAACACTGTTCACTTTTACCATTTGTTATTTAGAGGGGATTCTTAGTGACCACGCCCCTACACCCACCCGACCCTAATCTCCCCATCACTGCCCACGTCTTCCTTTAGTTTTAAGTTTAGTATTAGTTACATTAGTGAAGATGATGCGTCAGCGTCAAAAACGTTATAATTGTTATAAATAACAAACAGTGAAAGTAAACAGTGTTATCATTTTTAATATAATTTACAAGAAGCACGGTTTGGATTGATGTGTAAATTGCTGGTGTATATGTTTGTTTAGTAACATACTCAACTGGTGATTAAATGGTCGAGGAATTAAGCCTACGCCGTATCCTAGGAAACCTTCAATCTTTCTCTAAACACAAGGCCAACAAGTCTTTCCGTGTGAAAAGAGGACTATTTCTCTTGAAGTCGGATGACCTTTGTAATCTATAGTGATTGAACGGCGTTTTCCAGAACGTGTCTGGAGTCGAGACAGTCTTTCTAGAACAGTCTACACCAGGTTGTTGCACCACTGAGTGCAGTGCAATGTTTGGTACCTACTGCACTCAATGAACCCACAAAAAGTTATAGAGCCAATAGTGTTGATGATGATGGAAACATGGATACTCAGTGATACAATGCTGAATAGGTTTGAATCATTCGAGGTGTAGATCTATTTACACGCAGTTATTCAAAATTATATATATAGTGATACCATAACCTACATCTCATCTTTCAAGGAAAAGTTGCGAGCAAAAGTGGCTTTGATAGACGAAGGATATCCTCGCTACAAATCTAAGGCAATAATGTTCGATGTGGTCCGAAGTTTATCTTAGTATTTAAAAAAAATTAACATATCGATTTTTTTATTTTCTATTTTTAGCAAAATAAAATAGCAACTAGAAATAAATAAATATAAAAATGATCCAAGTATTAAACTTTTAAATAGTCAACAAAAAATGGTCTTCTCCCCACTTCTCAATATCTCTAAAAAAAAACAAAATCAAGGACATAAAATAATATTTATAAATAGCACTTGCAGAAAACGGGGAATTTTGATAATTAAGCATATCGTAAACCGAGGCACGTTTAATGAAAGTGCCCGGAAAAAACGGACATTAATATAGGGCTTCACCACAAATATCTAATCACTCTAAAGGGGAAGGGGTAATTTAAAATTTTATAAATAAGTCGTTTGTACGTGGTATACCCACTGTTCGATAACGGCCTTGCAAGCCGAAACAGCTGTAACACTTAAAAATAGCTAACCCGCAGAACTTAATAATGATATTTATTAAAATTTAATTTATTTTAAATTTCACTAAAAATAAATATGGAGTTCTACAAATTAAACACGAAAACCATAAATAGTATATCCATATCCATTAATACATATTGTAGGCTCCACCTCCTGCCCTGTTGCACACTGACCTATAGTTTGAGAAGAATTTCTCCGCCATTTGGTGTCCGACAGCCCCCACTCCGCCTCCGTTCCCGTGGCTAATCGATTACTTGCGTACCTACCTGTTTCTTTTTATTACCGTTTGGAAGAAAGCAAGAGTACTTGTCGGAGCGGTTCGGTGCCCGCCTCTGCACGTCTGCTTCAACAGATGTCTTCTTGAGGTGTACCGTTCCGCGGATTAGACATCTCATCTGCAGAACCTCCGTTGCTTTTTATATTACGCTCTCAACGGAGACGGCTTGATTGAGTCAGACACCTTGCGATCGAAAATGACTCTTATGATGATAGACCAGGACAGAAAGTATGTTTAATCTTAGTGCAGTGAAGTGGGAAGGAATTTATGATTAATCAAGTTAAAAAGTAACCCATGAAAACCAAGTTTTTATTATACTCCCTTTCTTTGTAAAATATAACAACAATTAAAGACGAATTAAAACATATAACATAACAACTAAACTTGCAGTAATTTAATATATTTCTAAAATGTCAGATGTTTTGAGCTTTCATAAGACACTTCATGCTTTGAAGATTAAATTCTAAAAACATTTGTCAGTCAATTTAGATTTTCGACATTCGTAGTGAAGTACCTGTTATGTGTACCGACGGAGTAATTCAAATTTAGAAAATATTCCGCGACGTTATCGGGCTGCCGTTGCTAGTAAGCAAACTTTTCTAATGATTCCAATTTGAAAAAACCAATAAAATTTCTAAAAATCCGAAATTATACTACAATTATTAATTTTTTTTAACGAATATTTGATAGATCTTCTTGATCGTCGCCACGAGTCTACTTGCCAAGTTTCAGCTCGATTGGATCACGGGAAAAGGGTTAAAAATCGATCCAAAGTTTTTTCACCCGGCAAGCAAGCAAGCAGACGCCACGAGTTAATATAAAGGGAGTAAAAATAGCATCGACTGTTCCAATTACTTAACTGCTATTTTTAACTTCAATGATCATAAATAGTAAAATTGACTTAGCATTAAAAAATATTCGGCTCTGTTATCATTTCAAAATATGTCAATAGATCCGTTATACCTCTAGAGTGACACGTAGGACCTTTTGGTTCACGAACAATATTTATAGCGGGTGTTCTGATTGTTCTAGTCTTTTTAGTAGACCAAACGTTATTATTTTTACCACGCACTATTGTTCGAGCGAATGGTATTCGAACTTCCTGATGACTGAAGACAATTTTGAGGTATGGTGAAATCGCTAGAAATGCTAAGAGATCCATTGTTGGTTCCACTATTACCTCCAAGTAGTCTTCAATCTCACTGCTTCAGAAAACTATTAATTATCGTTTTGGTACTCTTGTTCATTCAGTAATTTCTCAACCATCTTCTCAGAGCAATATCGTTTTGAAACCATTCTATCAAAACAAAACAAAATAAAAATACAACACTTACCATAAAAGTTTCAAACTGACTTTTCGTTTAGGCTAGTGAGTACTTTGTATATCGAAAATAGTGGCACTTACCAGCGTGACATAGCCGTCACTTCCAACGTTCTGACGGTGACTGAGTTGACATGAAGAATCGATGCGATACACCTAATAGTTTGAAAGTGAAAGCAACAAATATTCGCCGTCTTAGTCGAATAGTAGCCCTCTAGGTTAATTAGTGTAAAATAAAATTAGTGTCAGGTGTTAAACAGGGTGGGTGACTGGGGAGAGGGAAAATACATCCGGGGATAAAATGATGTGATGAATGGGAATATATTTAAGATAGGACTGTAGGTAACATTCTTCCGGATATTAATTGGAAATTCATTACTATTTTAAGACTTCTGAATTTCATGCAAGTTATCTAATCGTTTTTGTTTATTATCAATACGGAGAATATTGAATTTTTAAATTTTTTATTCGTGAATAATGCTGGTTTAGAAATTTGATTACTAACAAATAAAAAATGTCTCCACTGTATCCCACTTTTAATACAAAACATTATTTCAATCGTTTGACGATGTATTTTCTTTTTCTCAAATATAATTATTTGTATAGCTGTATTACTTTCTCAATTGAAATTATTTTTTATTTTTCCCGCAGCGTGCCAGACGACGTATCCGAAAAAGCGGGTATGAAAAAATTATTCAAAGCCATAAAATCGGGAGACTGCAATAAGTTCATCTGCAAAAAACCTCAAAGACATAACGCAACAGGATCAACAGAAAGAACACCACGCGAAGACCTAGAAGAAGATGAAATTGAAAAGGAAGAAAAGCCAAATGAATCTTTCGTGGACGATGATGGAGATCACTTTGCAACAACCACAAGTTCCACGATAGTTAGAAGAGGTGTTTTAAGAAGAGGGAAGAGAATACACAATTGAGTAGAGGTAATTTTAATGAGTTTTAAGACTGTGATTCAGGTCTTTATATTGATTAGAAATGGTACCCTTGCTTCAGAATTTCACCTTCCTACTAGTACTTGTCCTAGGACAGACACTTAAATATTGATTGCATAAAGCTTGTTGGCTTCCATCCAGCATTACACCCTTAGCCCGAAGCCTCCAGCCAGTTGACCCCTTCAAACAGGTCTGAAACATGGATAATTCTTAGCAAAGCTTCAACACTTTTATCAATGGTGTATCTGTAAAATCCTAGGAATCTCTTTCATTATTTATTGTTTTCAAAGTTCATTGAATTCCGAATAACGAACCACTAGATACATTTATTAGATTCTTAAGTCACTTATATTTTATTGTGTTAATAGATTTTTAATTATTTATTGTGTGTTTCTGATGCAATATTATTTTTCTTTTCCTTCGTTACATCACTATGATAATAAAGATACCATACTGAAAATTACTCGTAGACATCAGCTCTGTTCTGTAGCATTCCATGTTGAAGTGAGTCATTGGTTGCAGACTTATTCCTTGGTTAAGGCAATTCTTAACCGTGGATAATAATTTAATGATTATTAACCATTGTAATGATGATATAATCTAATTTTAACTGGATAATCTAACCAGTACATCAATTAAATAAGATGTGGTTAACCATGGGCAAGATTATATTCGTTATGGTGATCCAATTAAATAAAATTATTGCAGTTCAAAAATAGCATGGTATTCAGTTATACTTGCTTTCTTACTTAACTCTGATTTTAACGTTTGGTACTCTGCTATTGATGGTTTTTTCATTTACGTTTTAGAGATTATTCATGATAATCATTAAATAATATTTACCTTGTTACCTCTACGTGAGTTTAATGATTTTTTATATTTATTCACAACTTATGTTTCGAGAGAAATAATAAATTTCTAGTATGATACTTCGCCTGTCGATGAGAGATTCTGTTTCTCTCAAATCTAAAGTAGTGATAAAATATAAAAAATATTATTAAAATCACGTAGACGTAACAGGGTTAATTTTCTTTCTAATTTAATGATCATAACTCTGCTATGTCGTAAATATTTTTATGTCCCAAGATTTCATGTTATTTTTTTATGTAATATTCTTTCTTTGGTACTAATACTATACAATTATTTTCAATTGTTTTTGTTTCACAAATTTGTTTAATTACAAAAATATCTGTTATTTTTAAGCCACTTAATAATTTGCGCACTTAAGAGAAAGCTCGCTGCATTTTGGTAAAAAAAATATTTGTTAAATTATTAAGAAAGATACACAGAATAAAAGTTGTCTATCGAATAATAAAGTTATCACCGGACTCGAATAGCAACTCCACATTGGGGGAAGACTGCTTTACAAATTGCCCTGTAAGATTTTTAGTAACTTTTAATCATATTTTATCAATTTGTGTATTAACCTTAATATATAGATATATGTTATCTTGACTTTTTTATATAACTTTTTGTATTCTACAACTTTTCTATAGAAAGTATTTAAATATCTCTTACCGTCAAAGCAGCGTTCGTAAAAAAACCATCGCTCGGTCATTTTTTCGTCGATTTTTGCTGTAAAATAGGTCACCAAAGAAAAGCCCTCTTATTTTAACGGGATAATGTATAACCTATGTCAAACCTGAAGGTCCATTTTAAATATTGGTGAAAGAATTTTTGAAATCGGTTAAGTAGTTTCGGAGATTACCTCCTACATCCCAACATACAAACTTAACCGAATTAAATATTAGTATAGATTACGCAACAGGAACCTATAAATTCCATTTCAGAATATGCATTTTGATATAATGCGGCTTAAAGTTTATAGTTCTCATTATTCAAATAGTGCTGTAAACATTCGAAGTGATTTGCATATCAACATGACAAAATATCATTATTGTTTTCATATTTCTAACAAAATAATCGCATTTTAAAAGGGATATTCTTGCGCTCAATTAAAAAGAAAATATATCAAAGACAAATGTATCGCTTTTCATTGTAAAACAATAATGGAATGTCACACAAAGTTGATATTTTGATACGTAGAAGAACTGCGATAGGACATTATTAACTCAAAAACGTTTTTTTTTTGAAAGGTGGTATTCTTGAACTCCAGTGCGATGTTTTCCATTTCTTGTGAGACAATTTTTTTGCGGGCGGAACGAATCATGTTTCAGATGGAAATTTTTCTCAAATACCTACCTGTGAATGAAACTTTCGGTGTATTTTATTTAAACAGAAAAAACACTTATAAACAAAATTTATTATGTAAATCAAGATTTTTGATTTTACAGCTAAGATGTTGCGATTTTACAGCTTAGTTTTTTGACAATTAAGACAAATTGAATCAAAAACGAGAAAAAATATCAGGTATGTTCTTGGTTTTTTTTATTAAATGAAATGAAATGTAGAAATACTGACGTATTTCGCAAAGTTTATTCAAAGTTTTTTGAAAATCATTGGATTGAAAATTATGCTAGCTTTCAAAACAGTAATTTATAGTAATCAAATCTGACAATAATCTATACGTTATCGTAGCGTAATCGTAGCGTATTCTATCGGCAATAGAAAGTTCCGAGTTTGAATCCTGGTGGTATTTTTTGGCAATTTTAATATTTTTAAAATTTTAGTATTTAAAAAAAATTGCTGTAAACAAAGTATATTCTTGTTAATTAAAATTATAATTTCATCTAAAAATAGTGGTAAAAAAATATACGTTTAAAATGAATAATTTAGACAGTTTTATGCGTAGGTGAAGGAGCACCATTTAAATACTTGCTCTAAAATATCCCATCTAAAAAACGTAGTAAAAAATATGCGCTTAAAATTAATAATTTAGACAGTTTTATGCGTAGGTGAAGGAGCACCATTTAAATACTTGCTCTAAAATATCCCATATAAAAAACGTAGTAAAAAATATGCGCTTAAAATTAATAATTTAGACAGTTTTATGCGTAGGTGAAGGAGCACCATTTAAATACTTGCTCTAAAATATCCCATCTAAAAAACAAAGTAAAAAATATGCTCTTAGGTTTTCACGGCCGCTCAGAATCTTCAAGTTTGTGTTTACTGGGGTATTATGCCGTGTTGTTACGACCTTTCGGGCCGACGTTTCGGATCCCATTGCAGGGTCCATCATCAGGGCTGATGTGTTGTCTTGAATGTTGGTGTTGTGGTTAAGTATCGGCTTGCAATACCGTGCCGAAGTCATGATGTGTTTGTATTGTGTTGTATGTATGAGTCATCTGTTGTCTGATCACTATCTCTGCGGAGTCTGCGACGAGAATGACTTTGAGCGCCGATAACCAAGATGTTTTTTAATTTGAGACCATCATCTCTATTAATGTTTATCGGATGCTTGTAGATTTCTAGTGCTTCCTTGATAAGACGCGCATGTCTTAGATCGCTTAGAAACGGACGGTGTGTATAGACTCGATTGTCAAGACTGCGATAAAGTATACGTGGGGCAAACGGCGCGTACCATTTCCAAAAGGGTCAACGAGCACAAACGGGCATGCAAACTCGGTCATCCAGAAAAATCAGCACTGGCTGAGCATTTTCTGGATACCGGCCATCATTTTGCATTCGAACCGAAAATCCTTGGAAAGCCTAAGAGTCACCATGCGCGTCTTATCAAGGAAGCACTAGAAATCTACAAGCATCCGATAAACATTAATAGAGATGATGGTCTCAAATTAAAAACATCTTGGTATCCGGCGCTTCAAAGTCATTCTCGTCGCAGACTCCGCAGAGATAGTGATCAGACAACAGATGAATCATACATACAACACAATACAAACACATCATGACTTCGGCACGGTATTGCAAGCCGATACTTAACCACAACACCAACATTCAAGACAACACATCAGCCCTGATGATGGACCCTGCAATGGGATCCGAAACGTCGGCCCGAAAGGTCGTAACAACACGGCATAATACCCCAGTAAACACAAACTTGAAGATAAAAAATATGCGTTTAAAATTAATAATTTAGACAGTTTTATGCATAAAAAATAACGTTTAAAATTAATAATTTAGACAGTTTTATGCATAGGTGAAGGAGCACCATTTAAATAATTACTCTAAAATATCCCATCTAAAAAACGTAGTAAAAAAGTATACGTTAAAAATTAATAATCTGTCTCAACACAGATATTTCTAGTGAGACAGGCACAGTCCAAACAAAATTTTATACTTAAAATTTAATATAAATAAATAAAATAATTTAAACAGTTTTATGCATAGGTGAAGTAGCACCATTTAAATACTTACTCTAAAATATCCCATCTAAAAAGCGTAGTAAAAAATATACGTTTAAAATTAATAATTTAGACAGTTTTATGCATAGGTGAAGGAGCACCATTTAAATACTTACTCTAAAATATCCCATCTAAAAAACGTAGTAAAAAATATGCGCTTAAAATTAATAATTTAGACAGTTTTATGCATAGGTGAAGGAGCACCATTTAAATACTTACTCTAAAATATCCCATCTAAAAAACGTAGTAAAAAAAATGCGCTTAAAATTAATAATTTAGACAGTTTTATGCATAGGTGAAGGAGCACCATTTAAATACTTACTCTAAAATATCCCATCTAAAAAACGTAGTAAAAAATATGCGCTTAAAATTAATAATTTAGACAGTTTTATGCATAGGTGAAGGAGCACCATTTAAATACTTACTCTAAAATATCCCATCTAAAAAGCGTAGTAAAAAATATACGTTTAAAATTAATAATTTAGATAGTTTTATGCATAAAAAATAACGTTTAAAATTAATAATTTAGACAGTTTTATGCACAGGTGAAGGAGGACCATTTAAATACTTCCTCTAAAATATCCCATTTAAAAAACGTAGTAAAAAATATGCGTTTAAAATTAATAATTTAGACAGTTTTATGCATCGGTGAATGAGCACCATTTAAATACTTGCTCTAAAATATCCCATCAATAAAACTTAGTAAAAAATATGCGCTTAAAATTAATTATTTAGACAGTTTTATGCATAAAAAATAACGTTTAAAATTAATAATTTAGACAGTTTTATGCATAGGTGAAGGAGCACCATTTAAATACTTGCTCTAAAATATCCCATCTAAAAAACGAAGTAAAAAATATGCGTTTAAAATTAATAATTTAGACAGTTTTATGCGTAGGTGAAGGAGCACCATTTAAATACTTGCTCTAAAATATCCCATCTAAAAAACGAAGTAAAAAATATGCGTTTAAAATTAATAATTTAGACAGTTTTATGCGTAGGTGAAGGAGCACCATTTAAATACTTGCTCTAAAATATCCCATCTAAAAAACGAAGTAAAAAATATGCGTTTAAAATTAATAATTTAGACAGTTTTATGCATAGGTGAAGGAGCACCATTTAAATACTTACTCTAAAATATCCCATCTAAAAAACGTAGTAAAAAATATGCGCTTAAAATTAATAATTTTGACAGTTTTATGCATAGGTGAAGGAGCACCATTTAAATACTTCCTCTAAAATATCCCATCTATAAAACGTAGTAAAAAATATGCGTTTAAAATTAATAATTTAGACAGTTTTATGCGTAGGTCAAGGAGCACCATTTAAATACTTGCTCTAAAATATCTCATCTCTCGCATGGGAGGCTGGACGATCCCCGGTCTCTCGCTGCACCGAACTAAATTAATTATCTTTCACTCATTGAATGATACGCGTCGGCAATAATCGTTAAAGTCACCGCCGCAATCCGACTTTCCAACATTTTTGTTTGTAAGTTTTCCGCCACCATATAAACAAGCCGGCCATAAATTTGAGCGCTCGTTTGAAATGCCCGACCCACATGTGCGACGCGGGAACACGCCAAAGGGCAAATTCTTCGCGCCGACTCGCGTTTTCCTTTCTACTCGGAGACCCCGTATTTTTACTCCCTTTATATTAACTCGTGGCGTCTGCTTGCTTGCCGTCAACAAAAACTTTGGATCGATTTTTGACCCTTTTCCCGTGATCCAATCGAGCTGAAACTTGGCAAGCAGACTCGTGGCGACGATCAAGAAGATCTATCAAATTTTCGTTAAAAAAATTAATAATTATAGTATAATATCGGATTTTTAGAAATTTTATTGGTTTTTTCAAATTGGAATCATTACAAATGTTTGATTAGCAACGGCGCGGCGGCCCGATAACGTCGCGGAATATTTTCTAAAATTGTGTGTGAATTACTCCGTCGGTATAATAGGTACATCACTACGAATTTCGAAAATTTACAAAACAATTGGTTCACAGATGACAGCAAAATTGTTTTTTTTTGGGAAAAAATCAAATAATAATTTATTTCTTTTAGATTTCTGCTTAGTTTTGAAGAATTCTACATTACTCAAATCTGATTCTGACTAAATCATTTGACGCTGGAAATTCATAAGGTACGATATTGGTGATAATTGAATCTATCAAAATCTTGACATCTCAAAACATCTGGCATATTAGAAATATATTAAATTTCTGTAAGTTTAGTGTTATGTTATATGTTTTGATTCGTCTTTAATTATTGTTATTATAATGAAAGGGAGTATAGTAAAATCTTAGTTATTATGGGTTACTTTTTTGAGAAACTTTATTTCGATAAGGGATTGAACGTATCTCGTGTTTGCTTTAAATCCATCGATACAAAATCGTAATTGAAGTCCCCGTGGCAAGAAGTTGTTAACTAACATTCAAGTCATTTTGAGATAATTAGACATTTGCGTTACGCCTTTGAAAAATATGTTTTATTGCTAATTCAATATTAATGTTTATTGATTTATGTCACTAAAATATCAAAAAAGTGTTGACAAAATAAAAAAAACGCATTTATGCACAAAAAAAAAATATATACTAATTTTCTCTAAAAAAATGTCGTTAACAACCATTTTTTCGTCCCTGGAACTCATTTTTGATAGAATAACACCTTTTTAAAATTGGTAAAACACGAACATCAAACAACCCTTCAAATGCTATCCGTTTTTATCATCCATTATCCAAAATTACAAAATACCTGGCATGTTAATTAATAATACAAAACATGGTATGTACCATTCAAAATTATTGAAAAATAATACATAAGTATATAATACTATAATACTCTTCAAATAAAATCAAATATATGACAGTATTGCCAGAGTAAAATTTATTTTAACCATAAATATTCCAATCAAATTAAAAGGCAAGAACGTGTTAATTTCAGAATGATGGCATGAACTTATTATTATTGATGATAACATGTTCTTCCCGTTAGTAACTGATTTGATTTTTATGAAAAAGTGTAGTTAACATGTTCATCCCTATGATTTGAACATGTTCTAATTATTTCCAAGTTCTGAACTCATTTCCAATGGAAAGAGCAACAACAACAATATTTAGTTTAGACGGCTTATTAACTCATTTTTAACAAAAATGTTAGTTAACAACTTCTTGCCATGGGGTCTTCAATTGATAAAAAAATTCAAATAAGAGCAAAGCGTAACATACCAATGTTTAAGGTGTACAAAATCAAAGGCAGAAATATACCACGGGGGTGTTTCTGAGATAAATTAAAAAAAAAACTATTCTTAGAAATAAACGGCCATTAAGGATCTTCTGGTTTGTGTTTTCTGGGGTGTTAAACCGTATTTTTAGAGGCCTTTATAAGCTCTACACTTTTCTAAAGAAATAATTCAAATATCTCTTACCGTTAAGGCAGCGATCGTAAGAAGCGCATTCGCTCGACCGTTTTTTCGTCGACTTACGTTGCACAATTGGTCTCAACGGAAAGCCCTTTTATTTTAACGGGATAATATATAGCGTATGTGCACTCTGAAGGTCTATTCTAAATATTGGTGAAAGATTTTTGAAATCGGATGAGTAGTTTCGGAGATTACCTCCTTACACACAAACATTACATCTTTATTATATTTGTGTAGATGTCGCCACAATTTCATTTTGCATATTTTGAAGAAATTGTAACTGCTAACGAGGCATCGAATGATGAAGATATTTTACGCCGTGCGGTGAATTATAATGCGCAACATTTGTCAATGATGAAGAGAAATGTGAGTTGAAGAAATGTCAACCACGCTATCTAAAACATTCTTCTTTACCTTCTGTGAGTGATTCCAGTTTCCTTTTTATTGTACTTTCATTATATTAAATAATATTTTTCCAATAAAAGTATTTTACAATCCTACAATATACCGACGACATTTTTTTCGTGCACGACTTTCGAGCACGGTGGGTGATTTATAGAACTTTTGTATTGTTAGACAACTTCCAAAAATGAATTTACGCACTGTCCCGACCCCTGGTAATATGTCACTTATCACAATACTATTGAAGAATCGGGAACGGCCTGTAATAATCTTGGGTTACCTACAACCTCCGGGAAACGACTAGAAAGGCCAAGAAGCGACGAGAACCTTCTCCTAAACACTAGAATAATCCAGGAGTACGAAAGTAAACAGTATCAAACGTTACACATCATATGCGACTACTGTAAGGCTCGCTCGTTTTTTTTTGGTCTATTAAAACTTTAAATAAATAATTAATTTTTATCGTTGTATCTCTCCAAAAATAGACTTACTTTTAACATATATTTTGCATAAAAATATTTATTTCTTAATTGTGTTTTTGTAGTGTTCATTTAATTTCTTTTTTATTTGTTTAATCTCTTAGAGAGGCTATTAAATTGTTATTATTTTTTTATTTGCACCTTTTAAGATAAATATTATATTAAAATATTATTTTATCAGAAATTTTTCGAAAAAAAATGGCCGTGTCATTTCAATCTCTTCACCTCCATTCCCCATCGTACTTTTGTTCAAGATAGAAAAAGAAGACTATCCGATATAGGTACCTACTACTTGGTAAAACCAATGGTTTTCAATACAACCTGCTTTTCAGCACGAGATATCATTTCATTTAGATACTCCTCCATGTTCATGATGTTGATAAAATGGATATTGTGAACAATTTACGTTTACAGAGACTGCATAACGTTGGAAGTGAATTTAATTCAGTGAATTTAGTTCAGTATAAATAGCATTGCTCTTCTAAAAAAAGTGTGCAAGTAAATGTTTAGTCATGTACCTGCGACCTTAATTTTAACTTATTTTTTTAACATATGCAAATTATAATGCATTTATATTATTAAACTATTATTTTTATTGTAAAAGCCCTAAGGGCGTATAAATAATTATACTCATCAGATTATTACAGATTTTTCTGAACAAATATCATTGCAATCTTTTTGAGATGAGGGTGATTTCGGTATTACAGATATTAGCACAAAAAAACCTCCTAATGATACATTAGATTAGATACCTTATAAAGTTTAGATTGTGTTTGCTTCAGAAATCATGAAATTTTGATCGTATGCGTATCTGCATTTAAATTTATTTACATTCTGATGGATGGTCGCAACCCAAATATCAGTTAAAATTAATTATTATGTTTAAATAATTTAAAAAAATATATTTATCAAATTTGTACTAAATTAGAAAGAAATATTGTTTAAATATGGCTGCATACGATTTATTCTAAGCAATTTTTAAATGATATTTTAAAAATGTATTTATGTATTTAAATAAATGTTTAATACCCGTGTGTTCAAATGTGTTTGTTTTATTTGAAGACATTATTGACTCTTTCAACCTAAAATGTTTATTATTAGACTAGCTGTATGTGACCTGTCAAAAATGACGGTACTAAATAATAATCTAAATATTGAATCTGAATTTGGGCCTACGAGACTTTTTAATTTTCTATAATTGTTCTGTGAGACTATATAATTTGTCTTAATGAAATAATAATGATTCTGAAAATTATCACTTGAAAAAATCACCCTGCATCGCTCGCTGATTGCAGTCTAACCTTGTACTTTTTGACCACCCGGCGGCGTGTTATTTATAGCTACGTCGCGCCCTGCCCCGCCCACAGACACGGAACATCTAGATACTACAAAAGGCTCCAGATGTTTCTTCAATGGACAGGACTGTTCCGGGACATTCGAGGGAAGGTTTCTATGGTAACAATTGTACAGTATACTCCCTGTCTATCGTACTTTCCTCTGCCATACTTTAATGAATGTTACTTTAAGAAAAATACAGCTTCAGAAGAAGAAATTGAATCCAAAAAAATAAGAGAAAATTGACAACATCATCTAAATAACTTGATGTAGCTACCACAGATTTTCCACGCCTTTAACTCATTCATTAGAGTGTTAAAATGCAGAATAATGGTGACGTCGTCGGCATTCTTGAAAGTTTTCAATAATAAATAATACCGCGCGTTAAGTATGCCGTTTTCTCTTTCATCAGCTCGTCCATAAATATTGAAAATGTGTTTAAGTACAAATACATTACGGAGGTAGCATTGAACCTCTGGAGGTCTCGGATCACGTGCCGGTGTTGGCAGCACGCCATTTTGGATCATATTTATGTATTTTTTAATAATAATACGATGCGTATCTTCGGTCAGTTTGTTAGCGCGGTAGAAAGTGGAGAAATGTGGTCGAAGAGTAGAAGAAAAATAGGCGAAAACCGGACATAATGATGTTTTTTTAGATATGTTGTAAAAAAATTAAACTAGGTTCTAGGATAAAACATTTGATCACGGCTGACATGAAATATACAAGATCTGAAAGAAAAAATGTTTATTGTATGGTGTTTTTGTCAAAATTTTTCCAAAGTGATGACATATGGCTGAAAACGAAAACCGTATACATGTCAAACTGCACAAATGTTAAAATATATCTAACCTTTGGTCGGTCGAAACACTTTTAATTATTAACACTATATTCTTTATAATCATCAACATCACTCTCATCATCATTCATAGCTCTACAACCCCTGGTGGGTCTTGGCCTCCTCAAGAGTCTTCCTCCACTCATCTCGGTTTAGTAGCAGCTCTCTTCAGTTCAGATATGTCTTTGAGGACGTTGTCGCTCCATCTTAATTTTGGCCTTCCTAAGCTTCTCGAAGTCTTCCAAGTTTTATAAATTTTGTGACGTTTAGCTCCTTAAACAGAGTATAGAGCTCATTGTTGTAACGTCTGCGTCAAAGTGCATTTTCTAAAACCGGTCCGAAGATACGCCTCAAAATTTTCTTTCAAAAACGTCCAGTGCTCGCTCATTCCTCTTATTTAGTACCCACGTCTCAGCTGCGTATGTGAGCATTGGCCTAATAAGCGTTTTGTACACTAATATATTGGTGTTTCTGGACAGCAGCCTGGATTTTATCTGCTATTATTCTTAATAAAAGGTTCATTAATAAAAAAAAATATGATCCTGCAAAGTAACAGTTTTGCAGATAGAGTACTTTACGTAGGGAACGTCGATACAATGATATTAAAATACCATTGCATAGTAAAAATGATGCGATACAATGATATTAAAATACCATTGCATAGTAAATATAAAATAAAAAATAGAGAAAATGAAAGAAGTGGTAAAAATTCTATGAATATTAATATGCCCCTTGAGTTCGTGTTCGAATCACTATTTTTTAGTTCAAATAAATACATTTGTTTTGACATAAATGTAACGTCGAGTTCTTAATAGGTTAATTGCACGTTTAATGAAATTGTTAAAATAATTATAAATATGGTTAATCACGATATTGTTTATTTTTTGTAAAAAAATATGTAAACGACATGTTTACAATCGTTTTTGGAATATTAAAATGATAAAAATCTCAAATGACTGTCACGCTACTACATTAACGCATTTGTTCAACTCACTGAGAGAATCCAAACATAGATTCTTATTATTAATCAAGATTAAATTAAATTTAACCATTGCATCAATAAATTAAAATTCACTAATGAAATAAGTAAATACTCTAACCTACTTACCTACATGAATATACAAATTTTGCGAAAAGATGAACTTCCAGTAAATTAAAGATAAACAAAATTTTAATGTTTCAAGGAAAAATAAACCTTTAACAATAGGAAAATAAATTTGTGGCATGATTTTTTTTAAACACGTTTAAATAGCAATTATTTTTCTGAATTTTTCAATCAACTTTTGGAAACACGATTATTTTGATAATAATTAGTAAGGGTGAAGAAGTTTTACATACAAATAACATTATAGTTAGATAAATTTAAAAAATTTGAAATAAATAAAAGTATTTATAGCTAATGTAATATTGCGAAAAACGAAATCCTTTTTGCAAACAGTTACCTTTTAAATTTTTTTCACATAGTTCTTAATTAGTTATCTGTGGAAATGTGGAGACCTGTAATTGGCCATCTATATTGTATCAATGTTTTCTATGCTTTTTTTTGTGCTGTTGGTCTTCCATGAACATTAAATAAATAAATACATTTTTATTTTTTGTTAATTTTTTTCAAACTTAATTTTTAGTGTAATCTTGATGAAGAGTCCATTGATTGGCTCCAAAATATGTTGATAATTCAATAAATAGTGGCTTTGTTCAGTGTTTTATTTTTATTAATATCTAAAATAAATTCTTAAAATAGTAAAAACCCGGAAACATTTTGACCATATCACGAGGACTCAAAAGAACCAGCAGATCCTGCATCTCATTATTCAAAGCAAAACTGCGAGCAGAAGTGGTCCAGGAAATAAGGACAAAGAACATCATAGAAAAAAATGGGGGCAATGGTTCGGAAAATTCACAACTTCCAGAAAGATAGTGATCGCCCTCTTTCAGTAATCGGACGACAACACTAGAAGAAGAAGAAATAAGACGCTTAACGCTAGGAGTTTCATATCTATCATTTAAGATGAATGGAATGAGTTCTTGATGGATCGATGTCACATTGTATATTACGTCAGCTGACACGATTGAAATTCTATTCAAACTTAGGTAAAAATTATTCAAGCTTACTTTTTTAGATGTATAGAACTTTTATTATTATTTATTTATTTACGGGAAACTAACAGTACACATGAAAATTAATTCTGTTGTACATAAATCATTTTACAAGTTTCCACAAAATTAACAAGTTATGTATAAGAATATAACAACAATAATAATTAAAAAAAATATTTTCACATTTATAGATGACAACATTTTATAGTTTTTACAAAAAAATATGAAATCTTTTATCATTGTTGCTGAGGATCTTGGCAGCAAAGTAAACACTACATAAATTTGATACACTATCTGCTACTCTAGTATTTTACTGTAATATAACAGACAGTGCTCTGTATGTGCAAGAATAAAATATACAAAAAACAATATAAAAAAAATAAATGGTATAGGTAATTATTAGGAACATACAAACGAATGCTCTTCAATCGATAACAACAATCGATAATAATAAGTAATCAAATGCACATTCCTTCTAGTCTCTTAACTATTGACATCGGCATATTGTGCCAAGACAGCATTAAAATTGACCTATACACTTACAGAAATGGCAAAACTTCAGTGCCAGCATATAATTTTGCAGATTACTGAGATAATACTTCATAAAAGGTGAAAAAAACCGTTTGAACCCCCTTTAAGCAGTATCTTTAAATCCGATGGTGCCATCAGCTTAAACGTGGATGCGAATTCGTTTTATGCGAACCTGGTAGGTCATGAAAGTCAAGCCATAGCTGGTTTGCAATGAGTAAACAAATATATGTTTACAATTAAAATTTTCAATTCTTCTCCTGAGATCGCAACTGCAAATTTCATAAAACAACGACAAATTTCATATATCTAGATACCATTGTAATATACGAACATCTAAACATCAATTGAGGCGAAAGTTAAAAATTATCAAGTATATGATGACTTGTTCTTATTATTCCACCTTAAAAATATGCATTGAATGGTACTCAGGACTATTAGCTTACATATCGGCCCTACTCAGCCGTCTCCAGGTTGACATTTTTTTAAACTAAAAAGCAGTCCATGTTGCTCCGTACGGGTCGTATAAACCGTTGCGAAGTGGCACGGCCGCTAGATTCACTGTCCCTGTCTTGAGATATTTATTTATTTATTTATTTACGGGAAACTAAAAGAACGAATAAAAATCAGATTACACAAGAATATTAAATAATATACATGGTGTAAAGCACTTAAGCCAGCCGCATGACAGGTCGCAAGCCCTATAGGCACCTAAAGACTTCAAACCTACTTTTTATATAAGTAGCTTCGTTTCTGTGAGACATCTGTAATATATTGATTAATGACGATCCCTCTGGGGACAATTATTCGGTAATTATGATCCTAAAAAATTTGAACACGTTCAAAAAGTATTGTCCAGTAGGTCAAACCTTAAATCTGGTTTCGCATATTTATTTTCATGTGTGAGGGTTGGGTTAGGTTAGGTTAGGTTAGGTTAGGTTAGGTTAGGTTAGGTTAGGATAGGTTAGGTTAGGTTAGGTTAGGTTAGGTTAGGTTAGGTTAGGTTAGGTTAGGTTAGGCTAGGTTCCCAACAACCTGTTGGGAACCTAGCATACCCGCACACCATTGAGTTAACGCCAGGCGTAGTTTACAGCCTGAACCCGCTTGCTTCGAATATCACTCGCTGCATTAAATTTCACTAGGAAAGTCATTGATAGGTTTTCTATTTACGATACTTATTATTTAAATTGAAATTGCGTTCCTCGTCTTTAGGAGGTCACAATTTCAGAGCCCCGTGATGGCGTCTGTCGCTTTACAAGTCGCGACGCAATTAATCCGACTTTCTCTCCTCGGCGAATCTCCGCGACGAAAAGGTTAAAAGGGTTGGAGTTCAAGGAATACGTCGTCTCGGTATTCGGCGGGGCCTTGACGCGGAGAGCTTTCTCAGTCCGTGACTCAGTCTCAGACTCGAGAGCGCTTCCGCCTCTTGATCGCAGGACGTCAAATCCATTAGCTGAAGAAATGCATAACTGGGCGATAAAAATTTCTTCGGACCTTTCGTGACCCGGCGACCTGGTTTAAGCGATATCGATTCATCAACAAATTTATTAATCAATCAGAGAAGACACACAGAAAAATCAAATTTCCGAAACAACGGGCCTCCACTTTATCCGGGAATGGCTAGTTACCCCATTAAAAAAGCTAAAAATGAATTAAAATAATTTGAAAACAAATTAATTAATCAATTGGAAAGAATTATAGAAAAATCTAATTCACGAAAAATATTAGGCTACTAGTGGGATTCGAACCCATAGATATATATAAGATATTATATGTCTTATATCTATCTATTATAGTATCCTATATAATATATCTCTTATATATCTATATAAATATATCTATATATATATCATATATCATATAGGGTCATTTATAATTTTACTTATTTTTTGCAATATGTTGAACTATCATTACAGTAAGTAACTTATGCCGATTATGAAAAATTCATTCGCTTTAATACAAGTAGAATAAAATGATAAAAACCTTGCAAAAATTGAAAAAAAATATTTTTTACAAAGCTTTTACCATTTTGTTCCAGTTGTATTGAAGCAAATGAATTTTTCATAATCAATATAAGTTATTGTAATGATAGTTCAACTTTTTGCAAAAAATAAATCAGAAATATTGAAAAAATGGAAACTTTGATATTGCATATCTCCATAACTATTGATATTAGGTCACAGTTGCTTGAACATTTTAGACTCATTACATAGTCAGGAATCTACAGGCAAAATTTCTGCTACTAGCTTTGGTACACCCTGTATAATATATTCTAAGAACACAACTGGTTTGGCCGATACGTTGACCGCGATTGGGATGAAAATCTGCCTTTCTTCATCATTCCTGTCCTCTATGTTCCTTTGAATCTGTAACCTAAATATCAACACCTTCCACCTTTTGCCGCAAACGCAAACGCAATCGTCGCTAATATTTTTATAACCACCATACTCGTGTCAGTTTTTGATCTGTCTACCGCTCTGATAGCATCGCATCGAATTTTATTCTGTTCGCATCGTTTATTGGTCCGCATCTTTGTGTTTAACAATTTGTGTTCACTTTTTTACCATCCGCATCTAAAATTAGTATTGAAACTAGCTGTAACCCGTCAAAAATGAAGGAACATTGGTTCGCGTCTTTGCTAATGCCTTGTATATATTTATAGTACCTTTTTGAGCGGCTGGTTCGGGTTTGCTGGCCCGGGGTTCAAGCCCCACCTTCTGCTATTTAATTTGGTTTTTGTTACATGAAGTTACGGACGGACAGACAGAAGGACGGACGAACAGACGGACAGACGACGAAATTATTGTTTGATTGAGGAAGACCACACAGAGGAGAAACGTTCTGATTTCCGCGACCAAAGGTAACACATTATTCCTTTGTAGTCTAATTTGCCGGTTATATTGTTTTCCTCTGTCACGCAATCAAATCGCGCGCTAAACAACACAGTCTCCTTTACCCGCGGCGTTATCTATATACTATCAGGAGATGGTAGAAACGGAAGAAGTTACACATCATTTTACAGCACTCTAGAGCAAATTGGAAAGTGGTAGAGGGATCGAGGATGGTCCACTGGATTCTGGAAGCATTGCCAGCGACATTGACTGTAAAATGAGGTTGACTGGGCTACTGCGAACTTAGTATTTGCGTTGTTGTTGAGTTGTGTACAGAGGTTTTGCTGTAGGTAATTATAATAAATTATTTATAAAACGCTATTTTGCATTTATTGTTTTTCTTCTCATTATTATTTTGTTAGATCTTTGATATGTGTTGACAGATCAGTCCTGGTCTTGTGACGAGGACGTCCAGCTCTCTCTCCATCTCTTTGGTGGTCTCCTTGGCAGTCGGCGCCCCTCTGGAATCCCGCGCATAACGATTCTGGGAAGTCTCGTTTGTCTCGACATGGTCCCTCCAAAAACGCCTTCTCTGCCTGCTCCATCTTACAATGTCTTGTATGTCGCAGGTTCTGCAGATTTCCGCATTGGGTACTCTGTCTCTGAGGCTCTTGCACGCAATGGGTCTTAGAGTCTTCATCTCGGTAGTTCCGAGGAGGTGTTTAGTTCTCACCGTGTCCGCTCTTTCTTCGATACCGTATGTCATGATAGGTCTTATGTAAGTTTTATATATTCTGACTTTGTTTTCCATTAGCATATGCTTATTGGCCCATACAGTGCCTCTTAAGCATCCGGAGATAACCGCTGCTTTGTTTATCTGCTCCTTGACTTCGTTATATAGATCGCTGTAGCTAGATATCTCCACCCCAAGGTACCCAAGGTACTTACCTGTTCTATGGGTTTATTATCTACGACCAATTTACATCTTCGGGGTTGTCTAGATATGTAAGATAGATGTAAGACACATATATATTGTTAAAAGAAATATATTTTTAAATTTATTTGGTACCATGTTCTATTAGTGTCTTGTAAAAATAAAACTAAATAAATCTCCCATGGACGCGGGGCTATGTAGGTCTGCGCTCTTTGCACCAGCCTCAGTATCTGCATTCCTACGTGCTTCTATTTGCATCTTCTTTGTTATGGCTGAACGTAAGTGGCGAGGATCCTGGATTTAATATGAGCACTTATTGACGATAATGACTTAACCGGGGGAACGCGTCTCTGACTCTTCACCTGACACTGCGGCCACGGCCGAGTGACTTATTCTTCGTGGCACGAATCCATTTGACATTTACTGACTTTCACTGCGACATTTAATCTCCGACATCTTCGTATTCTCTCCGAAAAATTACGCCACTTAGTAAAAAATTCAAGAATAGGCAGTGTAAGAGAAGACCGCTTACATACTAATACACTACACCTTTTATCGACATTCCAACATTACTACGCGTCTTATGAATACTAAGAAACAATTCGTCAGTTAAACGACACTTTGTAAAAATACCATATTATATTTTAACCTATTTAAAATTGGTGTATAATACATTTTTGTTACAGTGTAGAAAATAATACAGGGCCACAAATTTTACGCAAAAACGGAATAGGTTTGAATACAGTCCGAAAGCATTAGAAATTAATAAAGCTATCAATAATAATAGCCAAACAATAAATAAACAGATAAATTTATCTAATAGTCCGATTTTTAAGTTGTTCCCTCTCTCATCAATTAACCCCTCCCCTTTTCCTCCCCCCCTCTTCCTCCACCCCTCTTCCTCCGCCCCTCCCACTATGTTAATGTCTGTACTTAGATTAGTATATATTATATTGTCCTGATAAGGATGAGACCAACCTAAACTAGTTGACGAATATATAGTAATGAGTGGTTTAAAACCATGTACCTATTTAATTAATTTAAAATTTTAGTATACCTAATGTCAAGCCACGAAGTATTATTTGTAATGTGTTTCGAAAGGACGTATTTATAACGATGATACATTTGCATGTGGTTGTTTTTGTTTTCATTTATTATGTTTCACACGGCACCATAAAACTAGAACTAATGGAAGACTTCTGAGTACTAATTTGAGTCGTGAAATGTCATTTGCTAGAGTAGGATAACGTTGATGAATTGTAGATTGCAGCCGATAGTAATTAGAATTTGGAGTTGGAGATGAAAATGGATGAATATACTTATTCGGATTTCAAATGGAATTTTTTATTTTTATTTTTTTTTTTTTTATTATTTATTTTTTTATTATTTATTTATTTATCTTCATCTTGTTACATGACAGGAGATGGAGCCGCTCATCTCACTAGGGAGAACCTGTGCCGAGATGAGCAGCTGAACAATATAGTTAGAACAAAAAATAATAAAGATATACAACAAAATACTATATAACTATAAAATTAATTAATTAATTAATTGAGTATATAAATATAAAATGTGGATAATAATAATTGAAAGAACTCTTTTGAAAAATTCAAGCAGTGATAGTTTCTTTATTCTCTTGGCTTTTTACTCACTTTATATTAACTCGTGGCGTCTGCTTGCTTGCCGGCTTGCCAGGTGAAAAAACTTTGGATCGATTTTTAACCCTTTTCCCGTGATCCAATCGAACTGAAACTTGGCAAGTAGACTCGTGGCGACGATCAAAAAGATCTATCAAGTTTTCGTTAAAAAAAATTAATAATTATAGTATAATTTCGGATTTTTAGAAATTTTATTGGTTTTTGAAAATTGGAATCATTAGAAAAGTTTGCTTACTAGCAACGGTGGCCCGATAAGGTCGCGGAATATTTTCTAAATTTGAATTACTCCGTCGGTATACATAATAGGTACTTCACTACGAATGTCGAAAATCTAAATTGACTGACAAATGTTTTTAGAATTTAATCTTCAAAGCATGAAGTATCTTATCAAAGCTCAAAACATCTGTCATTTTAGAAATATATTAAATTACTGTAAGTTTAGAGTTATGTTATATGTTTTAATTGGTCTTTAATTGTTGTTATATTTTACAAAGAAAGGGAGGATAATAAAAACTTGATTTTTATGGGTTACTTTTTTTAATTTCATAAGATTCCTATTTAAAGTATCAAATGTACATTTTTCAATAAGTTTTATATAAAAGATCAGTAAATATAATAATACTTAGTATACCTAATAATATTGTTATTAAGAATATATTAAATTTCTTTTGCGAGATGACTTTCTCTTATTTATTTCCTGATATGATATGAAAAAAACATACAATTCAATTAATTTGGTATAAAAAATATCGAGGAATAAAAGTTTGATTTTTTTCAACATTTTGACTGAAGCGTTAGATTATCTTGGAAGAAATTATAACGAATATCAAAAATTCATTGATACAAGTCAAACAAAATTATTAAAACCCTGGTTCAAATGTCTGCAGGATTTTATTCATTTTATTTGATTTGTGCTATTGAATTCTTAATATTCGAAATTAATTATTTACATATGAAAGAATATAATATATGTTGGAAAAACTGTAACTTTTTTGCGTAGAAATTTTTGTATATTTTATGATTTCCTATTCAAGTTTTCAAAAAATATATTTCTACGGTCAATTAGTGCTGTCTTGTTTAGAATTGATGGATTGCCCACTTGTAACACGGATGCACACAAAAATATAAGCACCGAAAAAAGATAATTTATTTACCTAACTCGGAACCGACTTCCGGTTGCGACAAAAACGTGCTAAAAGTCTTCACGCGCGGCACTATATTACAATTTGACACTAAAATTATACAGGAATTGATCAACCTCGCATTTTTATGATAACGTTACATTTCGCAACACACTTGGGCTTACAGTGAGAAATAAGACATTTTCATTTTATTGTATGAATTTATGCCGCTGGAGAAAATAATACAATAAACTCAAATAAAAATGATACTAAAGACTTAAGTTGTATATTATGATCTAGACACATAATTAGGTATTAAAACATCTGTATGGATGTGTTGAGATCGAACGAGATCTCGACAGTTCGCTAGAGTCACATGATAGCGTCTTCAGGAGAGTGTCCTATCACCGCAGGGGTCAAGGACGTACTGATTATTACGTAAAAAAGATAAAGTCACTACCAAGATACGAAACATTCTATTGAAAGTCTAAGAACGTATACGACGATTGAAAAATGCGTTGTTTTTCCATTGCCAGCTTCAAAAGTTAATAAAATCATATAGTTTTTTTTTTTAAAAAAGAGGTATACACATTATTTTTAAATAGATTAAGATACTATTTTATGTGTAGAAATATTAAATACACCTAGGTTATTAATATTCGGGACACGTTAAGGCGAAATAAATCGATTTTTATTTTTTCTGCAGGCAAGTATATTATTGGCATTCAATTTCTAGTAATGTACAGTTATTTTTATGTAAGCTTGCAATTGAGTTAGTGTGGGTACAGTGCGTAATACGCGCTTTTCTTCGTTGTGTTGATTTTACGGATACGAAAGAGACGTATCCGTAAACCACAACGAAACCCACACTAATTCAATTGCAAACGTATATGAAAATAATATGGTATACGTATGGTTTAAAATGTATCAAACTCGCACGCATTCGCAACGGTGAATTATTTATTTTATGTTTTTTAAAAACGCATTATGCAGTGAGTGGTTTTGCCATTGCCAGTTTAGGGAAGGGTGGCAAGTCGTTGGAATGAAAGAGCGATCGGTAATAAGTTTTTATTTCTTCCCGGAGATATGCCCCGGGAACAAGTGAAAAAGTACAAGTAAGAAAATGGTAAATGATGAACAAAGGAATAGATGATTTAACGCGGCACAGGCCTGCCCGTTGTTACGGCAGAGGCCCGACTGGTGTGGTGTCGCCATGTCCGTAGCTCGAATCATTTGTTTTCCTGTGTGTACATTGACGGCCCGCGTGGTTTGTTTACGTTTACCAGTTTCAAAAAATAATCAAATCGTATGACAAGCAGCAGGCAATGGGCGATACCTAATCGCAGACACTAATAGCCGCACAGCGGCCAGTATAGTCATTAGCCAATTCAGACACTAATAGCTGCGAAGCGGGACCTAGCAGCAAGCAGTTGGCGATAAACTGCTAGTTTAACCTATTATGACACTGTTCAATTTCTTCGGATACTATCTATATTCCTCTTGGAACAACAAATTGTTCCACCTCTTCTGAGGATAATGACGATTGTTATTCTAGCACTCAATAATTGACGGGACGGCCTTATTTACGTACGCGCAAAGTTCGAATACGTAATACAAAGACAGCTGATAAATATCTTAATTTCATTTTGTCATGGACGAATTTTAGTATTTCTATCATTATAGAGGACATATTGGCTTTTGTTTAATATTAGGTCCTTACATATGAAATTGGCGTTTAGTATGGGAGGAACATAAAGCCGATTTTTTTTTATTATAATATATTTATTTAATCAAAGTATGTACCATTGCTATCTATGCACTTTTGCCATCTCATAGGTAGTTCATCGATCCCTTTACTAAAAAAACCATTTGGACGGGAATCAATAAAATCTTTGAAGGTGGTTTGGACTGCCCCATCGGAGTTGAATTTTTTCCTTTGCAAGAAGTTATCCAAATTTCGAAAAAAATGGTAATCTGTTGGGGCAAGGTCCGGAGAGTACGGTGGATGTCTTAGACATTCCAATTGAAGCTCCTCTAATTTGGTAGCCGTCTGTTGTGCAGTGTGTGGTCTAGCGTTATCATGAAGCAGCAGTGGCCTAGAGCGATTAACCAGCCTCGGTTGTTTAGCAGCTAGCTTTTCCATCATGGTTTGCAGTTGCTGACAATAGACATCTGCCGTAATCGTCTGGCCAGATTTAAGAAAGCTGTAGTGAACGACACCAGCACTAGTCCACCAAACGCTCACAAGTAACTTTTTTGGAGTCAATTTTCGCTTGGGGCATGGTTTGGCTGGTTCGGCAGGGTTCAGCCATTGCGATGAGCGCTTCCGATTATCGTACAGGATCCACTTTTCATCACAGGTAATGATTCGATTTAAAATCCCTTCATTATTGTGCCGGTTGAGTAATGCAACGCAGCAGTCAACGCGCGTTTGTTGATTTGCTTCACTCAATTCGTGAGGTACCCACCTTTCAAGCTTTTTCATCTTACCAATTTGCTTCAAGTGGATTAAAACAGTTTTATCACTAACACCGCAGCCTGCAGCTAACTCGGATGTGGTTTGCGATGGATCCGCTTCCACAATAGCCTTCAATTCTTCATTATCAACTTTGGTCTCCGGCCGTCCACGGGGCTTGTTCTGCAGGTCGAAATTTCCAGAACGAAAACGTTGGAACCAAAAACGCACTGTGTTTTCTTTTGCGGCACCGTCGCCATACACATCATTAATCCTTCGAGTCGTTTCTGCAGCACTGGTGCCACGGTGGAACTCGTACTCGTAAATAACGCGATATTTCAAGTTTTTCATTTTGTAAACTGAGTGACGCAAAGAAAAAAACAATTGAGGAAAAAACAAATGAATTATAATTTTCAAAACACAAGTACATGAGTAAATAGCTGTATAAATTTGGATTTGGAATTCCTAACCAAAGAGAAGATATTTGAGATCAAATTTGCCAATACGGCAAAACGCCAATTTCGTATGTAAGGATAGGTCCTGCATATATTAGGATATGCACAATTTGAAACAAAAAATTGGGATGGAGACACAAATTACGTTATTAATTATAAGTTAGTTACGAATTAATTTATAAGTTAAAATTTTACTGCTCGGGTTTTGAAAGCATTAGAATCTTTCATTGAAAGGTGACTCAAAACTCATGTAGGAAAATATAAAATTATAATTGAACTCGCGTAGACATAGCATAGTTTATTTTATAAAAACATTACATAGTTAATAAAAATATAAAATAACATAAAATGCTGCCTTGCTGTTCCGAGGTCACGGAATGTTGCCTTTTTAGTGATATATATTGAATATTAGTATATAATAGTTTGAGAAGGGTAAGAGGATGCACACATGGCTTAACATTTCTCACTTTTCTTAGAGAAATTAATTAGTCTGTTTAATTAGTAGGAGCAATGTCGCTGCAGTCCTGAATAATGTGCATTGCATGACGATGCGCTTGGCCAGCCACTGGAACAGCGACAGACTGACCTCGTCCGACAGCTTCAAGGACATGCTCCTCTATCATCCTAGAAAGCTGTAGAGAGTACATAGTAACCATGAAAATATTCAATATTAAAAATCCTGAAGCCGTGAAGAGAAAAAAACAAGTGAGGTAATAAGAAAGAAAGAGTGATAACTCTATTTATTAATTAGTGATTAATTTGTTTGATCCTCTTCAAGTCTTAATGTTCTTGTATTACAGATTTTTGTTTTTTGTTTTTATCTTTTCTGAATTTTTGCCCGCCCCAGAATCCTTGGGGCAGACCTTGGAACGGTGTGAGATTCTGAACGTCGTGTTTTACTCACCTGGGGTAGTCTTGTTTTGGAATAATTCGGAATCATTCGGGAGTGGAGACTATGGCCCTTACAAAGAAAAGTGTGGAGAAGCTCAAATGCACGCAACGATCCATGGAGAGATCCATGCTTGGAGTAAGCCTAAGAGATGCTAAAATGGAGGATGCTACAAGGTGGCCTCCCACAGATTTGAAATGGAGACCATGGGAGAATAAAAGAAGCATCGGAAGACCTCAAAAGAGATTGGCCTAATGATATAGCCGCTACGGGGGGAAATAAATGGCTGCAATTAGCAAGTAACAATTTGACAACTTGAGAACTCAACAAATCCATTCATTCAATGTTAGGGGAATCCCCAATAATAGAGTGCGTAGGTGTATTCGAATACACGGTGCACAGCCAAACCGTAATTTTCGTTGCGTTGAGTTATAAATAGGTAGTTTGTTTTTAATATTCGTGATGATATTCGGCGAATACGAATATTCGGTGAATATCTACTATTCGGCGAATACGACTATTCGGTGAATATCTACTATTCGGCGAATACGAATATTCGGTGAATATCTACTATTCGGCGAATACGAATATTTTTATTCGTTGCATCACTACCTTAAAGGCTTAAAGTAAATATACCTAATAATTTTAAAGCTATCTAGTTGGCAGTCTGCCACAATAAAGCCTTACCGCTTGAAGGAGCCCCTGCCTCGCAGATGAGTCACGTGATACCGCGACTACGCGCTTCAGTGTGGGCACACACAGGTGTGTGCGTTTACCTGCTAAATAATTGGGCTAATTAAATGCGTCGTTTATTTCATTTTAAAAGAGTTCATTCTCTCTCAGGCGGTGCAAATATGATAAATGACCTCCCTGGAACTTTCACAATTTCAAGTAACATCACGAAGAACGCAATTTTTTCACTGTTTGTCTTGATGTGTATATTTAACCCTTCCCAGCCTCGCAGTAATATCGTGTAGGTACATATACTGAACAAATTGAACCATTAATTTTACCTCAATAAGTGAGATATAGAATCAGTATTTTATCTCATTTATGGACTAGTAAAGTAAACTTTGTAACAAAATTTAACCAGAATTAAATACCCATCCTGATAACATTTGAGTAGCTTGTTGGGGTAATGGTCATGATGCTCGCCCAGCAATCTGGTGATCGGTGGTTAAAGCCCCATTCCGGGACACCAGCAAGTTAGTCCTATTTTCGTAGCACAAGCGTTTAGCTTATTTTGAAAATAGAAGGAATATTGATGCGACGCGTATTCCGTGTTCGCATCGCTATTTAAAAATAAATAAAATATACAATGTGTAGTGTCTGTGGAATGCATGAAAGAGAGCGAACTAGAGAAGGAGCGAGAAAGAGCACGCAAGGCCGGCTGGGTTGGCGTGAAAGGAGATTGATTTGAGCCACCGCGTAATACATTCCGCGCGCCATAGTTCTATCTTTTGTATAAAGTTATCCCAGTAAAAGCTGTTAACTCCACACCGAGCATTATTGGAAACCATCTACCGTAACAAGACAAGACACAATATAATGTATGATTAAATGTGGATTCCTTCTTCCTCCCTGGGTTTCAATCCGTGGGATTGGTTTGCAACAAAGCACATCTCCTTCTCCATTCTGCTCGGTCTCCGGCGATCCTCTTCAGCTCTGTGTAGGAGGCACAACTCATATCTTGGCACACTTGCTCAAGATATTCACGGCGAGGGCGCCCTCTGGCAATCTTTCCTTCTACCATTCCCTCCAGTGTAGTTTTGAGCAGATTTTCATGGCGTAAAATATGCCCCATCCATTTTGCACGCCTTTTCGAGATGTATTCATCATGTGCCTGGTTTCATCGATCCTGCTGAGAATCTCTTCATTCGTAATGTGGTCTCTCCAGGAAATTAATAGGGCACGTCTGTAGGCCCACATCTCGGAGGCTTCTAATCGTTTTTTTGTGGATTAGAGAAATGGATAAACCAGGTATTCGTAAAATTCATCCAAGCAAAATGTTAATTGAAGATTAATAGTCGATTTGCTGGTAGCGTAATTCCTTCTTACTATATGTTTGGTAAGTTATAGTGCTGGTGCTCTTCATAGCTCTGTATGGAATCGAACAAAGGCTCAAATTCAGAGTCAATGCTTAGATAATTTAAAGGTTAAAGGTACGCCTGAAAAGCGTAATTTTCAGTATAAAATAAAACTTGTAAGGCGTACCTTAACCTTTAAATCATCTAAGTATCGATTCTGAATTCGAGCTCTAGATCCTGAGAAGAAAATAATGAAACACGATCGACACTTTCAAGATCTAGTTTTGAAGTCGTATGCTTCGAATACCGTGGACTGCTTGCTAAGGGAATGCTTCTACTCTTCAAGAGCTCCGAACTTAAGACAGGCTGTGCAAAATAATTCAAAATGAAAATACTTTAAATCACGAATTCCCAAAGGCCACTCTATATCACAGTATGGTAAAGGTTAATTAATAAGATAATTAAGAGTGGGTACAGATCCCATATCACACTTCATCATGTTATAAACACCACTGTAGCGGATTAGTGGACTTTATTGCCATTAGTGAGAAGTAAATCATCGTTTTATTTGAATACAGTATTCAGACCACTAGTGATGAAAATCGTATGAATACGTTTAGCATAAAATATTAATTTAACAGCATTAAAAACAAGTTTAATATTATAATTTATAAAGATGAATGATAAGTCAATTAAGGATAATTTGCATATCAACTGAGATATTATTTATCATACAAGTAACAAATGTGATAGATTAGCGCTGGAACACCCTCGATATCAATATCGGGCACAATTTAAAAGTTGCTCAAAGAGTACCGAAAAGGGGTATACTTGGAACGTTTCTGAGAGATCGTTTTCAATTCATCGGAGAATCAAGATAACAGATGAAGCAATAGACTTCTATTACAGGTATCCAAAGACGCTGGCTGGTGGCGAATGAACATTCTGGAGTGGAGGCTTCGCACTGGTAGAAGAAGCATTGTCTCCCACGTCCCAGCTCCAAGGAGAGGGTAATGAAGAATGCCAAGCAACAAATGAAACAGGAAGCAGGGAAAGACAGGCAGAGTTAACGATATTTGGAGAAGCCTCTCCTTTATTTATTTATTTATTTAAATTTACGGCACAGAAGTACCTTTTACATAATAATATATACCTACAAGAAATCCAAAGAGTAGAACAGCAAAAAATTACAGAATTAACATAGTATAAATAGTTGTTTAAAGTTATAACAGTAATTTAGAAAAAGGAGGTGTGAAGTATAGAAGATAAAACATGATTTAGAAAAAGTAGATGTGAAATATATACAAGGTCAAATAAATAGGTACAACAATTTGTTTGTGATTGTATTATGAATTCAGGACGGTAGGGTGTAGAGCTTTTATTAGCGAATCTTTATATTATGCTAAACTGAAATTAAAAATATAGGAGATATGGGCATAGGTGTTACCTAGCCTGTGAAGTCTGGGTACAAGAGAGTTAAAATGTGAGTTGGTCCTAGTTTTATCACAATAAAATAGTGTAGAGATTCGTGTCACTCTTTCAGGCGCAGGCAGCAAACATAAAATATCAGGGGTGTCAAAATGCGAGTTAATAATATTGTAGAGTCAATCAATTCAGATACAACAAGATAATGGCAACAATCTAGTATAAATTCGTAATCTTTAATCAAGAAGAGGAGATACAAGCGGTTGAAATACATCGCACGCACACATGCGTAGAACCGGTAACATCCCCCAACTAACGGGACGTAGGACTGGCCTGACAGGACTTACTTATAACGTATAACTCTTGTAGAGCTCTAGCCTCCCGGATGATGCCCTTTACTTCTTCTGATCCATTGCCTTCTTCCTCCATCCCTATTTCTTCCCTAGCTTCTCCGATACATTGTCCATAAGGAGCTCTCTGGGTCTGCCCAGCGGTCTACATCCAGTTGGTTAAGCCTTGTGTACCTAGCTTAATGGCTCCGTCGCTACTTGCCCAATACACATGTCTTATCGAAGCCAGTCGGTGAGTCTAATGGTGCTGGCTATGTGATAGAGACCGAATTTCTGCATTGACCCTGTGCTTCCGCGTACTTATTGCTATACCGGCCTATTGCAATAGGTACGCGGTATTGTAATGGTCTGACAGATCATGTAGCTAAATCTAACCTCTATGGACCTATCATAACAATACTCTTATTTTGTTTCTTTTCTCTTCTTGGTCGACCTCACTGCTGAGTGCTGACTCCAGTTTGTTACAAGATAAAGACGATGCATATATCCACCGTCGAGATATAATGGATTGTGGTAGTCTTCCAAGTTCTTTTTTGACCTATAGTAGCACCCAGGATAAGTTGTTTGTGTGCACCATTTCTTTGTGCCCAACCTTAAGACAGAGCTCGCATAGTTGAAGTTGCTGTAGTGAAGTATTCGTGTGTCGTATTTATATTTCGTACTTTTGAAGTTTAATGTAATGATTACCTCAAAATTACGAACTCTAGTGCATCACTGATATCTCTTCGTAACGATCATTAACAGTGATTGAGTATCTTTAAATATTCTCACAAAATACTAAAACAATTAGAACTGCACATAATCGAAGTCTTCCTAATATCCAGTAGAATTTAGAAGTAACTACCAGCGTTCGATAGTGCGATAACAAACGGGTGAAATTCTGGAAAATTTTATATAATATCCCACGGACAGTGGAAGTCTCTCGATAGTGACAATTACCTAGTCTTAATTTCATAAAAATGTTCACAATTAAACTTGCGTCCAATGATTTTTCGCGATTAAATTATCGCTTGCATTTATTTCCATTTTTTCCTGCATCTCGCATGATACTTTTATTTATTTTTTAATATTTTTTACTTTTGATTTTTACTGTATGTACTTTCTTTCAAAATAAACCGGTCCAAGTGGTAAAATGATAAAAAAGCTACCTACCTTAGAACCTACCTACCTTTTTCTATATATCTAGTGAAATAGGTAGTGGCCGAGACGCTTACTTTATATTATCCTATATTTATATGTACCTAATGTATGTAAATATCAAGCAATTAAATGTCTTTAATACTCGCAGATTTACCGGCAATGAAATGAAAGGAAATATTGTGAATGGCGATTCCCTTAATTGTTTCAAATATTTTTAATTCATATGAAAATAAATATTCTGGCAACAACACCTTACAGTTTTTTACTTTTTTCATAACATACAGCATTCAAATAATAAGTGGTGCAATCATTTATTATTTCCGAAGCTTATAAACTTTTAGCACTTTATTTTACGGTGAAATTTAGATGTTAATTTTTGTTAATTTATTTCGTATTTCATCGTAAAACGGCGATCGTATTCACAGTTTTCGATTGCTATCATCGAATACATTTCACACCCACAGCAGCGAGTCAAAAGTATCTTTTATCTTTTCACTGGTTGCATTGTTAACACAAACATTCCAACAGTCACCACAACAACTGTGTTAACTATTGTTGGCGTTGAACGAAATGAATTGTTTAACTTCTACAATAGTTTAAATATCATTACCGTACAAGTGTTGCACACTCACATGCAGATCCGGATTAGCCATGTAGCAGGAGTGGCAAATGCTATGGGGCCCGCAATAAAAAACAGAATTTTAATTTATCAAACCAAATTTATTAATCAGACTATTTCAGCTGTTTTATTATTCTCGATGAAGTTGTTAAAAAAGTTGATTAGTCTAATGAGATGGTGAACTAACCAATACAACGCCGTCACGCAACGCAGGGTCAGTCATCCGTAATCACAATCTCTCGAAAATTTCAATACATTCCATTACGCACTAGAAACACTACTCAGGAATCGTCTAGAACGCTCTACAAGCTTCTCATAATCTCTAGAACAAATCTATTGAAGGAATTTATCTATTGAAGGCGTGACATTCATTCATTCGTGACAGTAATAATTGCGATATCTAAGCCTTAGACCTAGTGTGATAAATGATTCGTGATGGTGATATTACAATACAATACAATACGCGATATTAGAAGCGAGCGACCACAGTCATAGTGATACTAGTGGTAATAAATACCGGAAGGAGAAGTTTCAACGTGCGAGCATTGAACGGAGTTTACCAGAAAGTGATCAAAGCAATAAGAAATGTTTGTTTTTAGGTGGTGTTTTACATGTTTGCTACAGGCCCGCGCTGGCCTAATCCGGCACTGCCCAAACAGTTCTCTTGCAGCAAGCTTGAAAGAATTACGAGATTATTTAAATTTTCCACCATAGTGCAACTATACACATCTTGATATGTTTTGTTTCAGAGTACTCTTTGTGAATACCTCTCGTAAAGGGAAAACGTGCTTGTATTTTAAAACACGCATACGTGTGGTAACCTTACTAATTCAACACAAAATCACGGAATTACTTAATCGAAGTTTTCCAAACAATCTAGCAGAATTTAGAATGAAGTAGAAGTTAGTGCAAAATACCAGAACATTCGCGAAATAATGTTTCCTATAAAAGTGAGCGACTCCGTTACTACGCACAGTAACCGATTACCACAGTACTAAGTTAATAACACATTACGAAAATCCTCATTTCAGTACGATATTGCAAGCCAATATTAAACCTTAACATCAACACATACTCATCACATTAGCTCTGATGATGGACCCTGCAATGGGTTCCAAAACGTCGGCCAAAGAGGTCGGATATACATGGCAGTATATCCCAGAAAACTGCACACAGAAAACAGTTTGTTTTACATCAAATATAATAATTTCGTTGTCTGTCTCTCCGTCTGTCTGTCGTAAAGCCCGTAAATTGCTGGAATTTAAGATATTCAGAGTGTGACACGCAATCAAAGCGTCCAAATAATAAATTAAGGTCAATATTTTCACTAAAATGATAGAAATATCGATATTTGACAGATATATTACCTTTTTTTTCGTAGAAACATTACGCATACATAAATAAGTTTTTCCTGTCTATTTTGTATTGGGAATTATTCAAAAACTTAATAAAATCTTATAAGTGTATTTTGATAATCGAGATGATTTATTCATTGTTTTTCATTGACGATTTAAAAGTCAAATCTATATTATGGTAACTTTATAATATATTTTACTGCTTGAATTTTAAGCATTGACTATAAACAACCTGTATTATTTGTTAATTTTTTTGAAAGCGGATTTATAAAAATTTCACTTTAATTAACATTCCATGTCTTTAATAAATATAAAATCGTCGTAATTCAAATACATTTTAACACCTATTCATAGAACAAATGCAAATTCGTTTCAATGAAACGTCGAAATGTACTAAAACTTAAATATACCTATATGCTTTTCACATCCCGGTAGGTAGGTACGGAATTGTTTGTGTCACACATTTTTTTATTATTATTTATTTTTTTATTAATATTTAAGTTTACATAATATTTTACATAAATGATACACATTATTTAATTTTTATGTATTTTTGTCAAATTTTTTTTCCCGTTTTACAGTATCAAAAAAGTACATACTTTTTTTGGAACCGTAGAATGTCACAAGTGTGATAGATAACTGTTTTTTTAGTAATATATAAAACATACATGCAAATAAATATATAAAGAAATATTTAAAAATAAGAATGTTAAGGCAATATTACAATATTTAAAAATAATCTTAATCTTAATGAAAAATAAAATTTCAAAATAACTAGTAACAATAATAACTAAAAAATATAAATAAATTAAATTTCACGTTATCTCAACCTTATCTCAACAATCATGTCTTGACCGCTATAGTAAAGCTCCGTTATTCAAACCCTGATAATTCTAAATTTTTAATACCCAGAAGTTCCAGAATGTTAATTTCATAGTAATTTAACCCCGATAATTAGAAAACCCCAGAAATTCCTAATTCTTAATAATATTTAGCCCCTTGAACCATAAATCAATACATTTTAATTCATATAGTCCGAATTTTTTCGCCAGTGAGAACTTCAAATATGTCATATATATACTTCAAATATGTCATGTACGTATACTTAGTAATAGGAATGTCGCGGTCTTTGTATTAGCATAATAATTTTTGCATTTTAGAAATGATTTCTTGAAATATGTAAAAATACAGATTTTTTTGTGGAAGATGTTTTGGCATATTTCGCAATCGCCTCGTGATGTTTTCTTCGTAGGTACCTTAAATTACGAATTAACGGGATATTCGCATAATTTGAAAAGTTTTTTTTGTCCCTCAAATTTCGAATTAGCGAGGATCTATACAACTCTCTATTGTGATGTTGACATAAAAACTGCATATAACACTGTGATGACATTTGACAGTTGTCAAATTTCTCAAAAGAACGCGTCCCGTGTGTTTCATCCCAAGATATTAGATAAGATATATCTAATATCTTGATATATTAGATAAGATATATTCAGCCGTATTCTGAAAATAAAAAGATTGTTATTTTGGTGATTATTACCCCAACACTCAAAAATAGGCGGGATGTATTTATTTATGCCCGTGTATTATTTAATTCATTTAAATTAACAACTTTTGCAATTACAGGGGAGGTCTTTGGAAAGTAGTCGTAGATCTATCTGCATTGTCTAATCAATTTAATTTGTTGTGTGGGGGGAATGTGGAGTATAAGAGATTCATAAATAATTGTCATCAAAAAACAAAGACAGGAATCAGAAATTGCATCCTGTATTTTTATGTCCGCATGTATGATGGTGCCACTTTTTAACGCACAACAGTTGTGCAATAATGGCTCATAAACCATTTGAAACTAAAATGGGTTCTTCAATGTTTTCTACATGATATCTGGGTATTCTTAAAAAAGACTTCATTTGATATCGAAACGATATTTATATCATTACGCAAACCGGTCATTGCAATCTGGAGTTTTGTCATAGATATAAGTTTTTGATGAATCCCAATTATAATAATTTCGTTTTCTGTCTGTCCACGTAACTCCGTGTAACGTCTGTAAATTTTTTATTGTATTTTTTTTAACAAAATTATGTTTTTTTGAAAACAAATTTTTTTTTCAAAATTTTTTTTCGTAAATTTTTTTCGAATTTTTTATTTTTTTTAAATTTGAAAAATTTTGAAAAAAAAATTTCCCTTTAAAATATTAAACTAAAATCATTATTTTCGTCATAATGATAGAAATATTGACATTTGATGAATGTCTTGATATTTCTCTACTTTTGACAGTTGGGTTACAATCATCTAATAACAATCTTGTTATTTTCAAAATTCGATGTTTTTATCCTGATAATAAATGGAATTGCACTACGTAATTCAAACGTACAAAATAATTTCTTTTTTCGGACCTCCTAGGTTTCTCGTAGCTTTTATTTTTTTAAACCATTCGAGCGACTTCTGAATATAGCAATGTTTCTATTTCTTGACAATTATTGTAATGCCGTCAATGACAAATCTTTAAGTTTGTCAAGTTTGAAATTAACGCATTCAAACAATCAGAAAGCTCTAAAACGTAAACAAACGTTAATTTATTCACAAATTGTAAATAACTTAATGTTTGTTTAAGTTTTAGAGCGATAATTAGGGTGACCATACACTGCGCACACAGATACATCAAGACAACTCACATACTTTCTAATGTTTGGTTAAATTAAATTAAGCTGGATAGGTTAGGAGTACATGATATTTTTCAAAAACATAACATATACGTATAAAATGCAAATAAATTTTTGTAAGTATTTTAATAAAGGAATTAATCTCTTGAAAGTAAGTAAAAAGGAGTTAAAAAATTGAAAATCATAATTTTAAGGCGTATTCTATTGTTCAATAATTCTAAAGAATATCATATATAAGTACATAGGTATCCTTACTAGCGGCGAAATCTTTGTCTTTAGTTAAGTCCCTTCAAATATTTGAAAGAATACACACTCGTGTATACAACATTGTGTATATTTCTACGGTGGAATTGGTGAACGTTGTATTATGTAAAGTGATCACTTAAGTCAGCTAATACAGGTCACAAACCCTGTGGCCGTCCTATAAAGAATTCTATGCAGCTTCGTCCCTGTGAGACTTCTCTAATTTATCTTGATTAATAAACAAATATGCCATCGTTTTCAAGCAGATCACTCGTGGTATTTCTATCGAATTTTATCTTAAAATTGTTCAGATATATAACTCGTTTAAAACCCTTCGTTTGAGTATAAAAGGCTGATATATACCTACAACATTTAGAGAGATATTCAACGTCAATTAGTCAGTGTTCGTTCCAGCCCCGGGAACAGAGACTGATCAATATCCACACGACTCTCAAATCTCTTCCCGGATCCCGGCTGGAACCCACCGATTAATCACTAATTCCTTTATCGTTCGAAATAAGGAATAAAACACGAAATTAGCTTTTAAGTTGAGCGACCAAAGGGAAAATTCTTCAAAGACGGCGACCAAAAGGAATAAATATTAAATATATACGTATTACTGACTCGAATAATGCTAATAAAATGCTCTCTGACCAACTGATTCGAAAAATAATGCTGTCCTTTTTCTGAAAAACTTCTGAAAAACTGTCTCTTCTTGATATTTATTTTTGTAAAACAAAAAAACAAAGTTTTAATTTCATGATTGTTCCAAACATTTCTCCATTCAAAATTTTCAATATTTAAACTATAAATTGTCGAGTATAAAATAATAAAGAAAACATACAATTTTATTCAATAAGTAGGTACTTAATATAAAAACAATTTCAATTTTGAAGGCATTTTCATTATACTGCGTCGCCTAATTATTTGATAGATATTATGGAGGAAAGAAAACTTTAATTGAAATCGTACAGTAATACGCCTGTCTTGGTATGCAGTTGTCACTTGCCTTCTTGCTCTTGGGTCACGAATTAGTTTGAGGCGACGCCCGACTCGCAATCGGCACCTTTTGATTAATATTAGTATTAACAGACATAATTAAATAATTCGGCTGATTAATCGCGAGTCGCCGAGTCACTGCCTACCCTTTCCCGGCGCGTCCCACCACCGCGTCCCCCCACGCGCCGCCGCGAGGAGAGAACGCTCCACTGCCGGCAGCGCAGAGTCAAACGTGTTCTTGGCGAGCAGACCGAACAGTCGTGGTGCGCGCGAAATCGCAGAGAAATCGTTCGAAATACGAAAACGAACGCTCGAAGAAATCATTTTTCAACAAAACATTCAAAATTTTAGAACGCAATAATTGCATTCCGTTTCAAGCAGTGTGTGAACATTATTTATTCATCGCGATATTGCTGCGTTTATTTATTGTGGACTGTGTGGGAAAGGGGAGCTTTTGGGGAGGGTTTTTTTTTTATAACATTTGACCATGTGGAGTGGTGTGAGTTGTATCATTGTTAACTAAAGTTAATGATTTAACGTTGTTTAAGTAAAGTAATCGAGCACCCAGAAAGGAATTATAATACGAAAGTAAGTACATTAATTTATTATTGTTATTTATTTTAAATAGACAGATTATCAATGTGTTATTAGTGACTCCTATAGATAGCCCTGTAAAACTTAAAGTTAAAATTATATTCTTATATTACACACACTTTAGACAAACTAGCAGTAAGGCAATCGGCTATCGCCGATTTTTTAAACGGGCAATGGAAATGTAGCGCACAGCGTGCAACTTTTTGGTATAATTATAATAAAGGTACGTCACCGTATATTCGTTCGAGTTTGACACATGTCCAACCAAAGGTACCTACATTAAAATTAAACGTCAAAAATAAAATTGACGTAAGAAAATTGCCTTCAGATCAAATTAAATTGAGGTAAGAAAATATAAACGTCGATTTATTTATTTTTGAAGTTTCCCTTATGCTAAATAATATTAATGTAGGTATATATAATTTTTCTACACATTAAAGAATATCTAAAGATTTTAAAATAATTTGTACACCTAATTTCTTAAAAAAAAATCTTGCAATTCAGTTATTTTTTTTAACTGTCAATGGCAAAACCACGCACTGCATACTGCATTTTGAAGCAATTGTAATATAGAAAGGGTATAAAAAAAATCAGAAAAAAAAATTTTTTGTTGAAATTTAAAAACACAAAAATGAATCGAATTAACAAGAAAAAAGTATATAAAGATCACACTCTTAGTCAATGAACTTAGGATTAAGCATAGTGTTCCTTTTTTCTGTTTCCACAATGCGAATTTCTCATCAACACTTTTCTTTATCTTGTGTCATGCCTTCATCTCGTTGGAGATCCTCAAGACCTCTATTTATAGTATTCCAGGATTTCTCCAATTTTTTTTTAAAAATATAGATGTGAACACGGATTACGTGTCACATCAATATTCTTACTATTTTCGAACTAGGCAAAGCGCTTGTGCTATGAAAATAGGACTAACTCGCTGGTCTGGACTGAGGTTCGAACCCGCGACCTTTGGATCACGAGGCGAGAGTCCTACCCACAAGACCAACAAGCTACTCTACGTTGTCTCCCTCTATTCTAGCATGCTTCTTCTAGCATAATAAAATATCAAAATTATGATAAAAAAGACATCTCTGCCTTGGAGCTTCGGAACTGGAGACAGCTGGCACTAAACCGAGATGAGTGGAGGAAGATTATTGAGGAGGCCAAGACCCACCAAGAGTGATGATGATGATGATGATGAAATTATTTGCATGTTGTGGAAAGCCTTAGTTAGGAGTTTCTGAAGTACAGCGGCATATGACGCAAAAAAAACACATGTCAAAGGGGTCCAGCATATTTATTTATTTACCTATAGGTATTACGTTTTTGAAATAGTTTTATGAAAGTTAATTTAATTTGAAAACTGTTTAATTAAGCGCTTTTAGCGCCGTTTTTGTCTCGTGTTAGACGGCTGGTTAATGATCTCGACTTTCTAAAAGTGAAATAACGCATATTGTAAATCACCCGGCTGCATTTTAAGTCGCCGACAGTGTGGCCGCATTAAAGATGCCCAAATAATTAAAACGCCTTTCAATTAAATTCAATGTGGGTACCTACTTTCAAACACATGTGTAGCGGACGGGTTCTCCGCGTCGGAGCGGGCGGTTCCATAAAAGGAACGGTAGTGTAGCAGGATTGTGCCGAATATTAAAAAAAATATATGTAAAATCGCTCAACTTGAATCGTCCATATAGACTAAATTTCACGCAGTTATACAATCGGCTCAGTTTCCGGAAACAACAAATTTTCATTAGCATCATTTTTTATGGTACACCTTTATTTTATGTTTTATAAATGTGTTAAATATAGTATCAAGTATAGATTATACGGATAAAAATATTAATCAGGTTTTAGCAACATTTCTTTTTAAGGAATCTTTTTGTATAAAATTAAATTTAAATTACTGCAAATAGTGATGTACATACATATTATAACACCAGAAATAGGAATAGAATAAGATTACCATATAAGAAAAAAGTAGATATATACGCAGAATTGTCTAATGTACAGAGGTGTAAAAACATACGATGAGATGACAGAAAGCATGAAGAATATAAGTAAGATGAATATATTTAAAAACAAATGTTATAATTACTGTAAAAATAGTATAGAATTGTAGAGCATAAGATTTATTTTTAATTACAGATTGTACCATAGATTAGATTAGATGTAAATGTAAATATGTAGGTTATTATGGATAGTATATAAGAAATAGATTTAATAATTTAAAATGTTCAATACTAGTTAATATACAATGTAATATTAACTAACTTAAGAAATAAATAAAAAATATATATATCTCAAAACGATTTTTGAAAATAATTGTAACCTCACGTGGTCCACAGCGGTCCACGCTGTTCTTATCTCATATTTTGCAGTCCTCGGAATATTACTTTTCTATATAAAAATATTAATATACACTTTCATTACAGAATAAGTTATATAGCAAAAACGTCAAAATTTTCGGCAAAAAGTGCAATGGCAGCTGGCGATGGCTAGTATCGAAAAACAACGAAAAAGCACGAGATACATAGATCATTTTAAAATACACTTAGATTATTTTATGTGGAGTTTTTTTTTTAAATTAACTTGAATAATAAATAATATGCATAATATTTCTGCACATTTAATATTATCTATATGTATTTCAAAGCAATCTGTGTATCTAGCTACTTAGTACTTCGAAACAAAAATTTATTGCTGAATCGGGAGAAATTCGTATATTATGTGGGAAAGGAAGGATATATTGTAAGGATGGATATTTTCCGTTTTATGGTACACCGTAAGAACCTTAGAATTTTGTCTTTAGGATCAATATTAAGGAAGTTACCAATTAATATTTCTAAACCCCATCTTTTTTAAATAAGATGATCGATAGGGCTGGCTAAAGAAGAACTTAGCTGAAATATTTACGAGGTCCATTTAACAGAAAAGTTTCATCGAAATTTGATAAAAACTACGGATGTTCTTAGGTCCTTGACATTCGTTTTATCAAATGTAAATATATATAAAATAAGATCCTGATTTCTCTTGGTCACGACTGGAGAAAGCGCATTGAAATTTTCCAAAAATCGCGTCATTTGGCCTTCTGCAATATCGTATTTCTATCGATCTGTTTAATTAAGCACTATAGATTTAGGTTTTCTGCCACTATTGGTAGCTACGGATACAATTATTTTCATTTTTCGATGTTATCAACTAATTTCAAACCTATTTATTTGAGAAATATTAAGTTGAACCAATATTTATATGCTCGAGATGCTAATGAGACGTTTTTGTCGTGAAGTACAATCGGATCCACTGAAACAATAGATGGAATCTTTCATGGCTCCACAGCCAATGAACATCGAGGTTAATTATATTTGTTCGTACTCGGCTCCTAAATAGTTATTAACAAACAGTAATATGTACACTCTGTGTATTTGTAATACAAAATTGTGCATTATTGCAACTGAAATTTAAAATATATAAAAGATTATAAAATAATCGGGTTTTATATACCATGCATGTCCGTTAAAAATAATTTGGTATGTTTTAATTAACGTGGAAAACGTTTATACAGAAAAATAACCCAGTACCATTTGTCCGAAAATTTGGTAAAAAATAGCGTATTTTGTCACTCACTTTTATCTTGTGCTATATTTTCATCTTAACCCCACGGCACCTGTATACTCACAAGGGATCTTATTTTTCTTTTTCTTAAGTGAAATTACCTTCTCATTATAACTCTCTCTATTTCATACCAGACATCTGTTTCACTCCATCAACTGGTTTGTGACGGTTTACTTCGACCATCCATTTCTTCTTCTTTATTCTATCTTCCTCATAATAAACTAATTTTTAATTTTTTTCCAAAATATCAGTAATACTAGGATAAATATTCTCATAGAGATGAAGCTATTTTTTATATGGGAAAGTAGGTATGAAAACTTTTTGGGTGTTTTAGGGCGTACAACCTATCGTACGGCTGCCAGTGATCACTTATACAAATTTCAAAAATTGATAGATCTCTTGGTGGAATTTTTCAACGTTATATTTTTTAAAGTCGTCACTTAAGCCAGCCATACGATAGGTTGCAAGCCCTATAAATACCCGAAAAAGATTTCTTACCTACTTTCCCGTATAAAAAATAATTTCTCTATGAGAAATCTATAATATAGATGTATACGGGGTTATTTGAAAAACACTAAACCTCGCAGAACTATATTCCTGCCTTGATTATGAGTCGAAAATGTTTGCATTTTTTTACTATATTTCTGACTTACTTTTTACAAAACGTTGAATAATCATTACAGTAACTTATATTGTTTACAAAAAATTCATCGATAAAAATTAAATAGAATGATATTAATCTCGCAGAATTTTTTTGAAAGTTTTTTATTATTTTGTTTGACTTGTATTAAAGGAAATTAATCTTTCATATTCGATATAAGTAACTGTTTTAACCAACGTTTTACAAAAAATAAGTCAGAAATATTGAAAAAAAATGCAAACCTACATGTCGCATATCTACATACTTTTGATATTAGGTCGTGGTTGCTTGAACATTAAAACGGGAATATAGTCCAGCGAGGTTATTAATGTTTTCCAAATAACCCTGTATGTATAATATAAATTATTAAATCCAGTATTGTGTTCATAAAAATTTTGAACTAACTCAAAATATTCTGAATATCGGTATTAGAGTTCGTTCATTGAAATGTAACATTTTAATTGCTTAATAAATAGCTAATCACAACATCATTTTCAATTACTTTTAAAAAACATTTTGCTACGTACAAAAAAATTCATACATTGCACAATCGCAGCTTTGTTAGACCAATTTTTTATGCGAATGACTACATTATGAATCTAGCCTTGGCATTGGCATCCATCTTAATATCAACAATCACCACCTACGTGCTTGTAAATCAAGGCGTGACTTTCAGTCCTGATAGGAGTTCGGATCCATTAATGATTGCCAATGTTACATACTTATAAAGCCATCGGTAATAATGTTTAGGCGGGAATGTCATAATAATCTAACATAATTGTATCATCTTTTGCGTTTGTGGTTTATTGTCGACACAATTATATCTGTAGAACAAATGGACGTGGTTTGGCGAAAAGGATCCGATTAGTTACTTAAAGCCATGTATTCACTAGGGGACAAATTGTCCCTCAACAGCACGCGCGGCATAGAGTCTACGTGACGTTGCAACGTCGTGCACTGTTCCGCGGCCTCGCGCACAACATAGCGCGGCATTTCTACGTGCCGTGGCAACGTTGCCATGCGCACGGTACCCGAGCGTACTCACTGCAACATTCCGCGGAGCGTCAGTACCACGTGGTATGTTTACAAGTGAATACGCATGCGCTGTATCTGTCAAGATGACAATGCGAGGAAACGAAATCGTTCTTGAACTCATCGAGCTGTATCGATCGAAGATCGCATAGAATGTCCGTCCTTCTTTCTCTTTGCAGTAAATAATTTCGCATTCTCCTCTTACTTTTCGATAAACTCATTAACATAAACAGATACGCGGCTGTCATCATAACCTCATAGGGTGATATATTTCCGCGACGTCTGGAAAACAATAATTATTTGCAAAAAGGACCTTGTTTTTAATAATATTCAATTTACTACAGTAAAACCTCGTTTATTTGAAATTGCGACCCAAAAAAACATTTCGAATTGCGCGGAACCCCGTTTTCGCCATATGAGATACCGCAGCTGTCAACATAAGCTCATCGGGTGACATTTCCGCGACAAGATATGCGAGTCCCGGTGTGTACACGTCAAATGGCCGCGTCATTGTCCCCAAAACATGAGCGTAGATGTTGATGCGACATGCCGAGCGGAATGTTTCGCGATTTGTCCCCTAGTGAATACATGGCTTAAGAGATATTGGTGTTTGAAGTTTATAAGATACTAGCTGTGCCTGCGCGGCTTCGCACGCATATATTTTAAGTAAACTTTTTGGATCGTCATAGAACTATCGCGAACCTTCTAGAACATTCTCCTTCCAGAACTTTCAAGAAATTTACTGAATGTACAGGAACCTTCTAGACACACCGACACATTCCGCCACTCAGTTTAGAACCTTATAGATCTTTTGGGAATTTTCTAGAACCTTCTCCTTCCAGAACTTTCTAGAGAAGGTTTTTCCGGAATCTTCTAGACTCACCGACACAGTCGGCGCGCCTATTTTGAAACAATCTGAAGCATTTGCGGCCTTCCCATAACAAAACAATGTGCTAGAAAGCACATTTTCGTCACCCACTCCCACCCACGCTCAGTCACCCCCACCAAACTCGCATATTCTCGATGTGACACCAAGGGCTATCCACCACCATAACCACCGGTGGGTGGTTGTGGCTGGTTGTGGAGAAAACTTGGCGGATACGGAAACACGGGTCTCTTTTTATACATGTATATATTATTTTATACATGACTAGCTGTGTCCGTGGCTTTGCCCACATGGAATTTAGTTTGAGACTATAAGAATATCACTGAAAAATCAATATAATCCAAACTATTCGTCCAAACAATGCTGTGTACAAGACAATTTTTACCTACATAAAATTTTCCTGACGATAAACAAGTGCATTTTGATAAGAATTTAACATTACCTACTTAAATTACCCCCGACAGATAAAAAATAATTATAAATATTATCTTTTAGTCATATTTTATTAATTTGTGCATTAACCTTTTTTTATTTATTATTAATAATTTATTATAGATGTATGTTGTTGCGGAATTTAATGCAGGCATTTTTAAGTTCTACGGCTTTTCTATACAAAGCATTAATATATCTCTTACTGTTAAGGTAGCTTTCGTGAGAAACGCATTCTCTCGACCGTTTTTCGTCGAGTTACGTTGCAAAATTGGTCTCCACGAAAAGCCCTTTTATTTTAATAAATTAGTATATAGCTTATGCCCTTCATGAAAGTCCATTCTAAATATTGGTGAAATAATTTTTGAAATCGGATGAGTAGTTTCGGAGATTACTTCCTACATCCAAATTTACAAACTTTACCTCTTTATAATATTAGTGTAGATTTCTTATTTTGTATTCGTTTTAAAATTTATTGAAAGTTTGTTTTTGTGTCTAAAATGTTAATAGTTTTTGATTGTTAAAAAGTTTAAAGGCGTAGTTTCGTATTTTTCTAGGTGTGTTGAAATTGTGATGAAAATGAATTATGACGAAAAAAATTATCCTGCCGTACATGAAAGTTAGTTCTAAGGGTGATAAAAATTATAAACTTTTGTTTTTTGCCTAGGTACATCTTTTTTACAGATCGATGGTATCGCAATGAGCATCAGTTTGGTATACTTATGTTTTGGATTGGATCCTTTTCGCGTAACTATGCCCAAATACGGTATATTCTAGTCGCCTCATATACAAGTTGTCTCGTAGTTAGTTGAATAAACTCCGGGAGAGTGTTCTTTGTTCAATTTTGAATAAAAAATATTCATTACACTTTTGGTTTTTCAAAGTTTTGTATTTTTTTCAATATTTCTGAATTAAAATCTTCAGCATCTCACAGTACAAAAATAAAATAAATAACGTATTGTAAATATAAATTTCTTCGTTAAAAATTTCTTATAAAAGTATATTTAGTAATATTAAAAAATCTGTTAGACAACCGAATCTCACACGAGTGGAAACAGAACCACAAATTCACCCGTACAATAAATCTTAGAAATAAATGTACAAAAACCCGATCATGTAAGTTTGGTGAAAACGGAAGAAAGTTTGTTACACTTGGTCTCCATTTCGGTGTCAAGACTAACCCGTCAAATAAAAACACTTGCGTGGTAAGCACGCAGATTTCTACATTTCAATAATTCTTTCATATTTCTGTTACTGTTGCAATTAACAGAAGTTATACACGAAAATAACATTTCATTGAAAGGTTGCGTTTGATTGCTGGTCAAAATAGGCGTACTTCTTGATAGCGCTATAAATATTTTTAGAAAGCTTTTCGTGTGTTATCCCTTATCTTAATAATTTAAATAAAGAAAAAAGTAAGTAACAGAATAAAAAAAAATATTTTATAAAATTTTCTTCATTATTCTGGAATTATTATTCATTCAGCATTATATAGCCAGCGTGAACAGATCTTAAAATAAAAATATTGATTATATTATTTGATTAATTACACCTACATGTTTCGGAAATACCTTTCCGTCGTCAGGGTGTTATATATATGTTAAAATATCAAAATGAATAAAGTCTTTTGTTTTTCTAAATTATTTAAAAATTTATTTTTAAATATTATTGCTGAAGTTCTTGATTACTCGCAATTATTGGAATATTTTTGAGAATGGGGCTAGTAGTTAAATTTAATTGATTATTAATAATATTTTGTTTACTATAACGTGCTTTACTAATTTCTAATGATACTAAATTATTCAATTTCATTCAGAATATTTTGATGTTCAAATTTTTCAGAACAGAACTGGATTTTTTGTCACAGGGACATCAATAATCAATTAATGTATATTATAGATGTCTCACAAAGACGAAACTGTATTTTTAAGGGAGAGTAGGTAGAGAAGTCTTTTTGGGTGTACATAGAACTTACCTATCGTACGGTTGGCTTAAGTGATCACTTTACACATATGCAACGTTCGCCATTTCCACCCGTGATAGAATACCATGTCCACTAATTTTTGGAAGTTGTATATATTTAAATTATACGCCACGTTTCACATGTGGCTTTTTCATTCCCCTTGAGGGGAATGAAAAAGCTTTGGGACCGGCTGCGTTGAGGATCCTTGCAACTCACATGTGAAACGTGGCGTATAATTTAAATATATACAACTTCCAAAAATTAGTAGACATGGTATTCTATCATGGGTGGAAATGGCGAACGTTGCATATGTGTAAAGTGATCACTTAAGCCAACCGTACGATAGGTCGCAAGTCCTATGTACACCCAAAAAGACTTCTATACCTACTTTCCCTTAAAAATACAGTTTCGTCTCTGTGAGACATCTATAATAAACATTAATTGATTATTCAATTTCAGACCAAAAATATTTATGTGTATAATAGAAAGTCCTAAATTTTTAACAAAACCGTGATCATTTTCTAATAAATGATTTGTAATTTCTGAAAAACAGTTTAAAAAAATTCCGCTATAATAATTTATTGAAATATTGCCTTTTGATTGATTTCTTGACATTTGTCGTGGAAAAGTGTTTACTTTTTATCAAATTTAAAATTATCATTAAACTCACTAAGGGGTAACATAGTTTATGTTTTTCAACCGATCATAATAAATTCACAAAAAAATTCACGGTAAATGTGTGCACGATAACGACAATAATTTATAAAACATTCTTTTTTTTAGAATAGTAAAGTGTGCATTCCACATTTTTAATGTTTCCACGCTCGTATGCGTAAGTATGGAGAAAGCAAAAACGAAAAGGAATTCGTCTCCCCGCCCGACCAGCCGGGCTCGGATTCCAGTCCGAGATGATCACTTTCAATTCTTGACGCAAGCGTTGTAACAGTCTTCTGCTGCTTAGTAGTCGACTGCTATCTGTGACACGCTCAACTGTCAACAGCGGATGTAAAATCCTATCGGTGACATGTCGAAACGCCAATAGTGGATGTATAATCCCATCGGAGACATGTCGAAATGTCGCGACATATTTGACTAACTGACTAACCATCACGCCGTTTCTCCAAAAGGGTAGGCAGAGAGCATAGAACGACATATTCTTCTATCTTGGCACACCACTTTTGCTTCGATCACCTTCATACATCTTCTCATGCATCTGTTCCATATCTCTGAAGGGGTCTTCCGAAGCAGGATTCTCCTATACTCTGATAAGAGTTACTATATTTATACATAGGTATATTCTTATTTTTTATGCATGTTTTCTCTGTAGAATTAAATATACAGAGAGAGTATATAGGATAAGAATTAATTTAAACCAAAAAATAACTAACCATCACGCCGTTTCACCGCAGGGGTAGGCAGAGAGGAAAGAACGCCATATACTTCTATCTTGGCATACCACTTTTGCTTCGATCACATTCATACATTTTCTCACGCAAGCTCTACGGTTGTTGAGGCTTTTAACAGGGCCATCATCCAATATGTACTATTTGATCGTGCCAGGTTTTTCGCGGACCTCTATTCCTGTTGCCATCAACACTCGCCTCACATATTTTCTTAACCATCCTTTCCTCGCTCTTGCGTTCTACATGAACAAACCATCTCGGCATTCCTTACGATATAAGTTACTGTAATGACAGTTCAACTTTTTGCAAAAAATAAGTCAGAAATTTTGAAAAAAAATGCAAACTTTGATGTCGTACCTATATCCCCATCACTATTGATATAAGCTCATGATTGCTTGAACATTTTAGACTCATAACATAGGCAGGAATCTATCGGCCAAGTTTCTGCTGCTAGCTCTGGTACACCCTGTATAGTAATCATCTTTACATCGTCATCTCAAAAGCTTTATATCACTTTAGCATTGTTTCAATGAGCATTCATCGTTAACTAATAAATTAAAAATCTCTCTTGTCATATTTCACACTTCCCATCATTGAACCGGGTACCTTGTTTATTCAGAATACCGTATATGTGAAACATCAATTTATTTTCAACACAGCATAATTTTTTTGTACTATTGCGCTTTCTATCGGATTTCTAAGTCCAAACACAATAATCGTTATCAAAATTAACACTTGCTAACGACAATGGCAAAGCGGTTTTCGCCGAAAGACACAACTCTATTGTTTGTATCTTTTTTTCTCTAACAATTTTTGGTACAGCACTTAATCTTCTGCATAGAAAGTTAGAAGCAATACAGCGTTTATAATGTTTTTTTGTGTGTCATTATATAATCCTTAAAAAACACATAAATATTCGTTGATTCACTTGGCAGTGTTGTATCCATAGATGACCTTTCAATTAAAAATGCCACCATTAAAAGCCTGGAGGCATTTGGGATGACTGTACCGACTGGTGTGGCCAAGACGGATGTTGGTAGAGTATGGACCACATTGGTGTTAAGTCTGCCTCATCCTTCTTCTTACTTTCCTTAAATGCCGAAATCCAAAATCCACCGTATTACAGCAAACGCCTAGATAACGCAAAATGCAGTACAGTTCACCTGCAAAAGCGACAGATAAGAATTTTACCGCAAAAAAGGTCATTCGTTCATTATTCTCTGTCAACTGGTGACACGCAGATCACATTTGTTAAAAAACCTTTTTTTTAAATGCCGCAATTTCTTCTTATTTTTCTTCTTTAAATTAGGCAATCCGCCCTTAAAGAGCGATTTGTGCCATTTTACAAGTTATACATGAGGTGCTGCTAAGAAAGGGTATCATTAATTATATATTTATGTCATTTACTAACAACAACTTTGATATTATCGCTGTCAGATTAGGTGAGAAGATGACAAATATTGGTTGGGAGTTGAAATTTAGCCTCGATCAGCTCATTGTAAAGGGTATTGGAGTTCCAATTTTTAATGTGTTTAATGGGCAGGCAGAAAACATGTGATCCAGAGTCTCCTCCTCCGAACCACACTCGCAGATCGGACTGTCCACTATGTTCAGTCTGAACAAATTAATGAGCAGCTACTAGACAGTAGCCAATTCTCATTCTAGAGATATGGAGATAGTTCTTTTGGAAAGCTTTTAATTACTAAACCAGGGTTTGCTAGGAATATTTGTCTGTATACTTTTTAAACGCTTACCCTTGTGATCACTTTTATCACTCCACAATGATATCCAGATGTCTTTAGTACGTTTTTTTTTTAACACTATTCAGCCTATCATTCATTGGAAACGCAATTTCGATTCCAAGATTTTGATCCGCTTCAGTTGCGTGAATCAATTCTTCAACAAACCCGCAAGTGAAATGTTCGACCAAGAAACTGTTTTGAACTGTGAAACAATATCTGAACCAAAGGGCGTTCCTTTCTGATCCCCACATAGAAGGTAAGATTTGCTTCAATATGTCCTGTTATGCTCTTGTATGCGGTTCGTTTTTTTCTTTCTGTCTTGGTCACGCGATACTAATTTTAACCGTCTTTAGAATGTAAATTCCGGAGCATTGTTGAGGATCTCTCCTGAATTACCTATTACGCAAGCTTTATTTAATTTACAGCCTTTTATAGTCCACACTATCTCATTGTTTTGTTTAATCTCAGTTTGTTTAGAATCGAGAGCTCTGTGCGTTTTTTTGATTTTGTCATCATACATAGATAGATTTTTATTTCACATTTATAGGTGACAACATTTTATAGTTTTTACTAAAATATATAACTATGTTTTATTCTTACTGAGGCTCTTGGCAGCAAAGTAAACATTACATTAATTGGATTCTCTGCCTGCTACACTTGTATTTTACTGTATTATTGCAATATCATATTCTAGTATTTTGTCTCAAACATCGCACGATTCCGCTTGTCTGTAGATTTCTACGGCGTTTAGCCCGCTGTCGACAACTCTTGACACACTGCGCAATATCCGGTAGAGTCCTTTGTATAGGTTATCGTCGCGTCGCGATGCTTCCAGAATCTATTCGGTTTTTCGAGACCTTGGTAGAAGTTTCGAAGTTACTTTAATATTTTGAAATGGCTGAAGGGTTTTATTTTTTAACTAGCTGGAACCCGTCAAAAATGACGGTACTTTTACATGTCGATTTCTAAGGAATAAAAAAAAAAAGTTTTAAAAAAAGGGAAAAAGAAAAAAATTCGTAAGAATTTTTATCTAAAAAATTTTTAAAAATTACGTAAATATTTTCCCTAAAAAAATACTATAAAGACGTTACGACGTTACACAAAGTTACGGGGACAGACGGACGGACAGACAACGAAATTATTATGATTGGGATGTTAAGTGGAAATTCATTGGATAATTTTAGGATTAGTGATGCGCATGGTTGCAGTATTACATTTAGGAATATAATATTGCAACCATGCACATCGTGAAGAGTAGCTTCTTGGTCTTGTGGTTAGGACTCTCGCCTCGTGATCCAATGATCCGAACCTCAAAAAAAATTGGCCTTGTCTGCGTGGTCTTGTACTAATCAAATGTGGTTGGTTTTTGTTATCTTATATATTTAGAAAACTACATGTCTTCTATGTGTATGTTTTCTATTTTCAATTCATCATGTAGTTGTGTTGTCATCAGATGTATAGTAAATTGACAAGACTTTCTTCGAACTTTTGTGATTCCGTTGCGTGAACATCAGCCGAGCACGAAACAGACTAGTCTCGAAAGTCGTAAAGCGCAATACAGTGTTTAGTGCGGAGCGCGCTGTCATTCTTACCTTATAAAGTGCACAGATGTCTGAATTGTTAAAACCTTTTAAATGTCATTAGCGATTTAACACGCCAAACTTTGCATGTCACGCCAAGCCACACGCGTGACTGCAGATTTTCACTATCATACCATCAAACAAAATAATTTCGTTTGTATAATAAGTCTATCTGTCGTAAAGTCCGTAAATTAAATTAAAACTTTAGAAAATTAAAGTGTGACACGCATTTTCGCGCGTTAGACACGGTCACACTTGTCACGCAAGACAGGTTCTTATTATTATTACCCGTGATTTTTTACGCGTGTATGGCTAGTTATATGTATACTAGCCGTAGGCCCGCAAAAAAATCGTTTGACATAATAATTGCAGAATTTTGAAGCGGAATATTCATGAATAAAAAACCATTTGCTTTTTTTAATTGACTGTATTCGCATTAACCTGAAATTAAATATAATAAATAAATAAGAACATAAAAATATCAAGACCATGAAATTTCGACTCTTGCGTATAACTTGAACCGCGCGCTGATTGCGTGTCTCATTCTAATTGTCAAATTCCAGCATGTTACGGACTTTACGGACTGACAAGCAGATTGACAGAATTTTTTTATTTAGATTATAATAATCTGCCATGTGTGCGCATATCTTCAAAGAAAAATTGACTCCGTACCCTCATAGCCTACACCTATCACACGCGGTTTCGACTGTGGCGTATCTAAATTTGTTTATAACAGCACAATAAATGGAGGCAATTTAAAAATATCAATACTTATTTTAAATAATATCCATTGCGTCAAAATTGACTTGATGACAAAATTGACAAAATTGATCAATGTTCTGTAATGAGAGTCAAAACCTGATTGTAATTTATATGTTAACTAAAACGGATACTTTATACGTACAGTATATTTTACTGAGAAGCAAATCTCGACGTTTCGCTGAAGTCTTATTCAGCGTCCTATCATGGAGGAGGTGTAGGCCGAGCAAAACTGATTATTTCTTCCGAGGTCGTAAATTATATGCACTTTGTTGCGGAGTGTTCACTTCTTCTACGATAGTGGTCGCCAGTGTTCGATAGTACTAATTACATCTTCGGACTTTTCTGCGACGTCTCTTAAAGGTGGAATCAAAGTCGTGAGGACAGGGCGCCAAATACTTGATACTTTGTAACTGTTGTCTCTACTGAAATTAGGATTTTTGTATATTTCAATGGACTCTCTCACTCATCGAGGTATGTGGCGCGGTTCTGCTGATAAGATTGTCTTGTCGAATCTGATGAAATTGCTGAAATTCCCTTTGGATCTTCTTCTTCGTCATCAGCCCTCGTCTCTCCACTGTTGGATATAGGCTTCTTTCTTCCCTTTCCATCCTTCCTTGTTGTTTCATAATTGCAGCCATTTCTTTCCCCCCCAAAGCGGCTATATCATCGGCCCATCCCTTTGGAAGCATGTTCGCGGATTGCCGATGGCCGAACATGCATACGCGCAAGTCTCTTCAGTTGGCGACCAGGAAATTATAAAGACCACCCGACCGGGAGTCCATAAAGACGAGAGGTCTCTTTAAGAATAAGTTGGGCCAAGACGCGACGGCTCGATTTTGACTGGTCATGCACAAACACACACGCGCGAGACGTGTGAGTGTGTGTGACAGAAAAGAAAGTGAAATCTGCGCGCGCTCACTAAAAGAGGTGAATCATGGTGGCAGGCGGCGAGCGGTCTGCCAGGCCGGGGTCGGCGGCCCCGAGTGCCACGGATCGGGATCATCACCTCCCGAAGAGCTGATTAATCACTATCAGATCTGCGGGCGAGACGCGGAAGACGCCGAATCCTATATTCTCAAGGCACTGATACACATGCTTATTTTTGAGCATGCTCATTAGAACTTTGGCTTTAAGGCCTCAGATACACATGCTTATTTAGTAGCACGTGAGCATGCGCAGTATCGATCTTCTCTAGGCCTTGCTTATTAGTGGCATGTGTGTACGCACATTGCTAGTAACGAGCACGCCACTAGCCGTACAACCGCCGGTTGATTTATGAGCATGCCACTAAGTGGCATGTGTATCTGTACCTTAAGAGATACTTCTTTAACAAACGAAATTCCCAAATTTGGTTTTTGCTCTCCTGAAAACCTGTATTTTTTTTCTCATTCGGTTGTCCCTTTCGCCCGCAGTATTACTCTGCATAAGGACGATATTTATTTTGTTGACTTGTTCATATAATTTATTGTACACAAAGCAAATACAATCGACCGTATTCCTAAAATAGCAATATTTGTAATGGCAAGATTGTTATCCCAACACTTAATAGACGAGAATAAAAATAAAAATAAACGAGATATAGGTGTAGGTATACATCGGTGTTTGTTGCACTCGAATATGGAGATTTGTACATTTTCACATATTTCTCTTAAATTAAATACCTTTTTTTGCAGTGTCCGATGTCTGCAATGCCTTTAGTGATTTCTCCGGTGTCTTCTTATCCAGGCGGTCTGGTCTGACAGACCTTCAAACGGATTCTCATGTTTCGACTAAAATTACATGAAATAAGTAGTAACGCTGTATCTAAAAGTTATAGAAAAAAGATTATTTCATACGCATTTATTTAATCATTACTGATGTAAAATTATGGCAAGATTGTCATTGTCGCATTGTACTCGTATATATATTTTGACGTTTGACGGATAACCGACATGTATTTCTTTCTCACTCTCTCTTAAGTAGAAACTGAACTAGACGTATACATACGTCTCGTTTATTTATTTTTATTAAGTTTAGTGTTGGGATAACACTCTTAAAATCCCAATATTGCTAATATCAGAATACATCCGTATATTTGTTAACGTAGTAGTTGTTGTTCCAAATCTATTATTCTCTCATCTCATCTGTCGTCCCGCCCACTACCATTTTAGTGTTGGGCCGAGCTGACTGGCTTCAGAGCCATTCATTTTTCCTTCATTCATACAGCCTGGCTCTTTGGAGGACATTGAGCATTGTCATCGTGGTAGCCATGCTTCAAAGCTGTATGTCAGCACAGACAGAATGCATTTCTCAAAGACTTTCTTCTTAACTTGTGGTGAAACTACATACTTAGCGCGTATCGACGTTTATTACCCAGTAATAAAATCGAGGTCGATAGATGTTGTAAATTAGAATGATTACAAATACAATACAATGTGGGGGGCGCTTACACGGATAATACTTGTCTCGAAACTCGCGGAGAGAGCTGCCGTTCATTGTCAATTGTATTTTGTGAGGAGAGTTACCAATATATGCATCAAACATAATAATTTTATTGTCTGTCACACAATCATTTGCCGAGGATTTCTATAAGACCACTCTAGAGCTTTTAATATTTTGAGTTTGTTCAAAATTTTCAGAACACAATGCTGGATTTTGTCCCAGAGGCATCATTAATCGAGATAGATAGATGTGGTTAATTGAGAGGAATGAAAAAGCTTTGGATGCCGGTCGCGCTAACTATTATTACAACACATGTACATATGAAACAGGTTTTAAAACTTAAATATAGTCATATACACATCCAAAAATTTGATAGACGTGGACTTCTATCATGGGTTGAAATGGTGAACGTTACGTTATGTAAAGTGGTCACTTAAGCCAGCCGTAGGATAGGACATAAGCCCCATGATCACCCAAAGACTTCCATACCTAGTTTCCCATAAAAAATATAATTTCGTCTCTATGAAACATGTATAATTTACGTTAAAAATTATGCTTAAAGTTTTTTTATATCCAACACAACTTTTATACTGTGATTATAAAATTATGACAGCCATGCTGTGTGAATTTAAAAAAAAAATGCCAAACTAACTCAACAACTCTAGAATGTATGCTTCCCTTATAATAATACCGATAAAGGCCGATAAATGCCAACACATATATATAAGTATTTTGTAAATGGCTCCTTTGTTATTAAACGTTCTTCCTGAAAACAGTAAGATTGCAGTTACATTTTCATTAGTAAAAATGTGTGTCATGCTGAGTGATTTAGAAATATATTTGGTGTTCATTTTGTAGTAGTTAGTGTGGACACCCTACTCTTTTTTGCTGACACAAAATTATACTGCGAATAATTATTGATTGTATTTGTATTGTCAACTTAAGCTGCACAAGTACCCAACTGTAGAATATCTAAAGATTTCAGTTTATTCATGCGCTCATAGAACTCTATTATATCGTATACGCGAGCATATACTTAGTTTTTGGTACTTCAATATTTTATCTTTCTTTACAAAAACATTCTTGTTTTTTATCTCTCCATTACTAAATTTCTATGAAAGATATTTCTGGCCTATTTCTACACCAGGCTTTTTTTAAATTTTGTTTTATTTGAAATTCCTTGGACTTCACTACATGATCTGGCTCAAAATGAAAAAAAAGGCTATAAAAACAATATAGTTCGTATTAACAACTTTACATTATCTACTTAACTATTAACTCTACGTCTACCGGTTTTGACACTACTATATCTACATCAGGACGGACGCAAACTAACTATCCATTATCAACTCTAGCAAACAAATCAATTTTTGAACGGGGGCGTGGCTACAGCTATGGTGGGGGTAATTGAGAAGTGGACGCCGAAATGGGGAATACGTCAAGTAACGGGCTATTCATAAATTTTATCTGGTTATTAATTATATTGGCTTTAGTGTTCAGGCATTTTTTTATTTTTAGTATTTCTAAGTTATCTAATCTAAGGCTTCTATTATTTACCTGTAGAATATCGATACCGCTTTCCTTTTTAAACGTGTGGCCTGTTTCCAAAAGATGGTTCGCGAATTCAGAAAAGTTATTGTTATTGAGTTATTGTTATTGAAACGTTCAAAAATTGTTTTGCTTGCTAGAATAGATAAAGGATAGTTAGTTTGCGTCCATCCTGATGAAGATACAGTGGTGTCGGAACCGGTATACGTAGATTTACCTACTAGTTGAGTGGTTAATACAAAGTTGTTTAATTAAAATTAATAATTATGTCCGACCACAAAGTTTACGCTTTAAACATCGAAAATACAATTTCAAATCAAATCATTCGTGTTCCTATTTTTAATCCACCCAAGTTCCTAGTATTTGATCAGCAGTTACCATCAAGAGTTGGGAGAGGCTCACGTCCTGTACTGAAGAGGAAGATGCCGAGGATGGATGATATAATGATGAACATTCACAAAATTAATAAATTCTCAAAGAAATATTGACTTCGTAATTACAATAAAAAATACAATTGTACCGTAAATGCGGCACTTTCCAATACTTTAAAATCCTTAAAGCCATCACCAGCTTAAATTCAATACACCAATTCGTCATACTAAATATTCATGTCACAGCAGGAAATATATGAATAAAAATCTTCTTCAAATACATGAATTATAATGTATTAATTTTTTATAAAGATTAGTGAAATCATGAATAATTTATGAATATTGAATACCCCACCTCAGATCTGAAGAGGTATCCATATTCCACAAGACAAGTGAAAGCTTGGGAACCAATGTGGATTAATAAATAATCGAAATATATGAATTGGTAATAAAGTTATTAGCTTCGGTAATATTCATCTTTTACGTCATCCTCGGGGTTTTTTAAAATGAAAGAGAGAGTATGTTGCGAGGCAGCGATTATTTTGTGAGAAGAAGTTTCGTTTCCTTTTTTGTAGAAGATCCGATCTCCGAGTTGTGACCTGTTGATGTCCTTGATGACACACGAAAAAGAAGAAGAAGATCCGAAACAATCACTTTATAAATTCCCAGATTTACTTTACTTGTTTATTTGGTCATCCAACAGGAAGACATAAATGCATAGTAAGAAAATAATACAAAGGAGTAGTTATGTGCCTCCCACAATTATAGGAAAACACAGATAAAACAGTTATTATTAGTAATACGTACAATGTATATGCATAAAACACATGATCATAGAGGGTGGTAAGACTCCAGTATCTGCCTCACTATACGAAGGTACTCTTCATATTTGGTATTAAAAATATCTATTGAATTTAAAAGGCTGAGAATACATGTGGGAAGGAAGAGAGTTTCCTTTTATTTGTATGAAAGGTTAAAGGGGGAATGAGATAGTTCTGTTTGGTAAATCTGAATAAGATATGCAAGGGTAGAAGGCTAGTATTTCAAAAGAATAAATAAGATTAGTGTTTCGAAGGTTAGTTTATAGAACCCCATAATTACTCACACGTATGAAAATAAAAACACAATTTTTGTGAGACGTATTCAAAGCAATTGATAATGATCCCAGGTTTTCACGGCCATTCAGAATCTCAAACATAGATACACCCTGTTTTCGACACGGTATTGCCAGCCAGTACTTAGGCAACGACACACACTGCTTTTTACACGGCATTGCAAGCCAGTACAAAATCATCCGAAACGTCGGTCAGAGAGGTCAGATATACACGGCAGAATATTCCAGAACACTATACGCAGAATAATTGATAAGGCGAAACGTGTCTCATAAAATTAAATAAGTATGACTATAAAACAAGTGTGTTTTTATTTTCGTATGTGAGAATCAATTAGGTTATGACTAATAAGAAAATAAAAAATTGATCTGAGAATATTCGCCTTTTTTCTATGAAATCGTGTCAGAATAGTTATAATTCACAAATTCCATTGTAAGAATATCCATACAGTATCAAAAAAATTTAAAGTTTTATTTATATGTTCCAAAAGAATCTTTCATATATTACTATGGTCTCTAGCAAAATATATATAGAACTTTAATTTTTTTTTGATAATATATTAATGTTCTTACGGTGGAATTGACGAACGTTGCATTGTGTAAAGTGATCGCTTAAGCCAATTATAATTCAAATTACATTTGTAGTTAACAATCTTAAAGAATTTTTTTGGACATTTTTGATTTGTTTTATGAACAATGTATGTAGATGGCCATGTGACGTTCTATTTAATCTTGTATTATAGTTAGCCAGACTCGGATTCTTTTTTATTTTCCTTCCTTTCTGGGTTTCAATCCGTGGGATTGGTTTACAGCAAAACACATCTCCTTCTCCATTCTGCTCGGTCTCCGGCGATCCTCGTCAGCTCTGTGTAGGAGGCACAATTGCTCAAAATATTCTCGACCATTTCCTCCAGAATATTTTTGAGTAGATTTTCATGGCGTAAGATATGCCCCATCCATTTTGCACGCCTTTTCGAGATGGTATTCATCATGTGCCTGGTTTCATCGATCCTGCTATAAATCTCTTCATTTGTAATGTGGTATCTCCAGGAAATTCCTAGGGCACATCTGTAGGTCCACATCTCGAAGGCTTTTAATCGTTTTTTTCTTTGTCGCCAATGCGCCATGTCTCACATCCATACAGCAAAATACTCCACACATAAGTATTTATTATTGGATTCGAAAATCGTTGATTTTTTGTTAAACGCAAGTTTTGCTTGGTGGATGCGACTGTCAACCTCTCTTTTTGTACGGCCATCCCATGTGATTTTACTCCCAAGATAGACAAACTCTTTTGCATTCTTAAATTGCGTGTTAAAATGTTTAAATTAATATTTTTTTAAACAAATACTTACACACTGTAGACGAAGATTGTATGTACCATCAGTCGTGAGAGCATTCTCATAAAATGCAGTTTCCCTCTGCACTGACTGACGCCGCATTCCCCGCTGAGTGACCGCTGAAATCAATAGGTCCCCTTGTTAGCAGCGCCGCAGCCTGATCCGGAGGCGGCACTAACCGAACAATAGAAACCCGACTCGAAGCGCGCTCTGCAATTAACATATCGGGGTCAGCGGAGGGATCTTCACGTGGAAGCAGGGTTGACAAATATAACAATTATTGAAAAATAAATTTATCACACGGAATGGAACGTCACCCTTTTTTACTCCCTTTAAATTAACTCGTGGCGTCTGCTTGCTTGCCGTCAACAAAAACTTTGGATCGATTTTTGACCCTTTTCCCGTGTGTTGTGACTTTAGAGTCCTTTCGAGTTTGCGTATAGAGTTCATTGTTGTAACGTCTGCGCCAAAGTCCATTTTCTTGAACCGGTCCGAAGATACGCCTCAAAAATTTCCTTTCATATTCATTCATAAATTGTTAATTTTTTATGCGATTAAAATTTCTGTTTACATTTTGTGTGAGCGGGCGCATGACATTAAATTGTATTTTTAAAGTACTCTAGCTATAAGGCTGATTTTTTTACTTTTGTGTGCACTTTTTTAATGTTTTTTTTTTGTCTTTTTACTTCCTTTCTTTTAACTCGTGGCGTCTGCTTGCTTGATTGCTTGACGAAAAAACTTTGGATCGATTTTTGGCCCATTTCCCGTGATCCAATCGAGCTGAAACTTGGCAAGTAGACTCGTGGGGATGATCAAGAAGATCTGTCAAATTTTCGTTAAAAAGAATAATAATTATAGTATAATTTCGGATTTTTAGAAATTTTATTGTTTTTTTTCAAATTGGAATCATTAGAAAAGTTTGTTTACGGCGGCCCGATAACGTCGCGGAATATTTTCTATATTTGAATTACTCCGTCGGTATTCATAATAGGTACTTCACTACGAATGTCGAAAATATAAATTGACTGATAAATGTTTTTAGAATTTAATCTTCAATGCATGAAGTGTCTTATCAAAGCTCGAAACATCTGACAAGTACTTACTGTAAGTTTAATGTTATGTTATATGTTTTAATTCGTCTTTAATTGTTGTTATATTTTACAAAGAAAGGGAGTATAATGAAAACTTGGTTTTTATGGGTTACTTTTTTTTCTTATAATACACGTAGTGTGTTAAAACATATTGAAAAACAGCATAAATGCATTTATCTAATATCTCATATCCTATCCTATCTCTTAGGAGTAGTGATGCAACGAATACGAATACGAATATTCGTATTCGCCGAATAGTAGACATTTACCTAATATTCGTATTCGCTGAATATCATCACGAATATTCATATTCGCCGAATATCATCACGAACATCATTACGAATATTAAAAACAAACTATTTATAACTGAACGCAACGCAAATTACGGTTTGACTGTGCACCGTGTATCCGATTATTGGGGATTCCCCTTACGTTGAATGAATGGATTTGTTGAGTTCTTAAATTCTTTTTTCTATGAAACTCAAGCTGTCAACTGTTACTTGTTTCTTATTTCACTGCTTAACATGAGTTCTTTCATCTAGTTTTTTTGGGATTTTAAAAATGTTAGATGCTCATTCCATGTAGTTTTTGTTTTGTAATACGTATTGTTCGTTCCATTTTTTTCCGTTGTGTGTAAAAGTGTTAACTCTTATAAAATAATTTCAAAATAAATATAATAATATAACCTTTTATAAGCGTGAAAAAAGTGATATTTGGAAACATTTCGATAAGAAATTTGGTAAGTTAAATATAACTTTATTTGTTTGTTTTTTGTTATAAAGAATAAAGATATAGGTTTGTGTACATGACTTGTTAGTGGACTCGTCCCAAAACAAAGCCGGCCAATTGAGATGAGTTTATTTTTTTTTGTTCGGGGACTCTAAAATAATTTTTAAGTTGTTTATAGATAACGAAAGTAACGCCATATGCAGGTATTGTACCTGCGAACTGTCTAGCGGGGGTAAAACTGCGACCATTAAGGAATTCGCTACTACTCCCTTGTGGACACACATGAAAAGATTTCATAACAAAGAGCTTTCTGATACTCAAAACTGTTGCACCACCTCGGATGAATCCAGCTAAATATGCCGGTGGTAAATTTTAATTATTAAATCTCTTAGTAAAAAAAGAACAGTGGTGTATTATTTATTACCTTGTTGAATTATTCGTATTCGTATTCGTATTCGCCGAATAGTAGGTTTGATATTCGTATTCGTATTCGTGAAAGTATTATTCGTTGCATCACTACTTAGTAGCTATGGACTTTGTGATCATAGTACAATAAGAAATCGTTAATTTTTATTTTTATTTTATTTTCATTATTCAAAAGGTAAACAAAAAAATTCACGCGTGTGCATGAATGTCCCCTCTGCGTCTCCACCAAAGGACAAATCCAGCACCCGGACTCGAACCCAGAACGTTATATTGCCAAACGCATTAATTTTTTCCTCGGATTCAAATTTGATCATGATCTAAAACTAGAATCATCATTTAATTGTAGTAATCTCTATCCTGTTGAATTATATCAAAATAGATATTTAAATTTGCTGTAGTATTGTGACAGCCCTTGTCTGTATCCGAGATGCATTGCTCCAAGATGCTTTAAATCGCGGAGAAAATGTTATTTATAGTAAATCAACCATAAAACACTTTACATTGGCCTTTATGGTCGATTTATTGCTGTCGGCTGCGACTCAGTAGGATAATATATGTACATACTCAATTACTGTATTCATTTCCTTCCGATTATTTAATTATGCATTTATAAAATATTATTTACACATAACATAACTTTAACCGTTGATTTTAACGTAAACATCAATTCACCTAATCATTTCTTCGCCTCCCAGTCAATAAATTACACAAAGTCAATGATTATTTTGTCAACAATATTTTTATATCTAGATTTTAAGGACATAATTATTGGATTTTGTCCACAGATGGGTTATTATAAATTTAGAACAACTTTAGAATTGCGAATTTCTCAAAATACGTTTGTTCAGTTATATTTTTTGATGTTATACTGTTATTTATCTGGTTACCATATATTACCACCCACCACCGGGTCTTTATCGGCAGCTCTAGACGGAAATTAAAAAAATAATAATCATTTAAGATAAATTATACATACTGGAAATATTAAGTTTGAGTCTCGGTAGTGACTAATTTGTCGATTGATAGATTTATTCCCCATATCAAGTGATCCACCTTATTTGTTTTAATTGTCAAGGAACTAGGATGTTCTGAGCCTCGCAAGGTTTTTTTTCCAGTTGATTCAGCAACATTGTAGATTGACATTTAAAAAAAATATTGATTGTATTATTTGTGTACATCTACTTCTTTTATTTGATTAATTACACCAACATGTTTCAGGAAAACCTTTCCATCTTCAGGGTATTGTATAACTGTCAAAATATCAGAATGAAATGTCTTTTGTTTCTTGATTTTCTAAATTATTTGAAAAAATTATTTTTAAATATTATTTTGGTCAGAAATTGAATAATTTAGAATTATTAGAAATTAGTAAAACATGTAATAGTAAACAAAACATTATTAATAATCAATTAAATTTAACTAATAGCCCAATTCTAATTTTTTTCCAATTATTGCAAATAATCGAGAACTTCAGTAATAATATTTAAAAATAATTTTTCAAATAATTTAGAAAAACAAGAAACAATAGACATTTCATTCTGATATTTTGACATTTTTACAACACCCTGACGATGGAAAGGTTTTAAAAATAAAAGGAAGAGATATATACAAACAATAAAATCAATATTTTTCTTTTTTTTTAAATATTATTTTATTAAAATTATGTTTTCTTTACTTTTTATGGGCAGAGAGCATCGATTTTTCGTTTTCATCGCTATGTAGTTAGTTTGAAAATTACTAAAAATGTCATTTTATTATAATACAACTAAATAAATTATAAAACTTAAAAATTTTTTTGGTCACCCAATACTTTAATAGATTATAATTTACATCAGTAAGTTGTTAATGTTTTTTATATACCCGCGATGTAATGCGTGGAACGGAAATAAAGTACACATTTTTTCACGTATTGACAATAATTCGATCCGAGTTTTATCAGATCTATCATTACCGCCATCTCTAAAGTGGTAATTAAAGATTTCTCTCAGCCGGTAGCCGCATTCAATGCCGTACAATTAAATTACAGTAATGATCTTTACCGACCATGTCGTGTGTTGCTGAACTTCGGAGACCACAAATATAAGTGTAGTAGGTAACCTTAAGTAATTATTGATTAATAAGTTGTTCAAAAAAACAAGGGTCGAGGTGTCGAATATAATCGAAAAGTAGATGCAAGACGTTCGAGCTATTGAAGCAGAATTTTATGAACGTCATGACGATAAAGAAAATATGATGGACAGATAATAATAAATAAAGTTCTGAAATAAAATTAAAGTATCGCAAATTAATAAATACTGCGGCCTACACATTCGCCTTTGGCAATGTTTTGTTGCATTTAAATATTGGCAAAATGTTCTCAGCGTTTGTGCTTCGTGGCGAAGAGTCCACACAAAACTACGTCATTGTCTCTAGGGTGCAAAAATTAAAATTAAATATATTTAATATAAAATAATATATTAGGTCCTTACATATGAAATTGATGTTTAGTATGGGAGGAACATAAAGCCGATTTTTTTTTATTATAATATATTTATTTAATCAAAGTATGTACCATTGCTATCTATGCACTTTTGCCATCTCATAGGTAGTTCATCGATCCCTTTACTAAAAAAACCATTCGGACGGGAATCAATAAAATCTTTGAAGGCGGTTTGGACTGCCCCATCGGAGTTGAATTTTTTCCTTTGCAAGAAGTTATCCAAATTTCGAAAAAAATGGTAATCTGTTGGAGCAAGGTCCGGAGAGTACGGTGGATGTCTTAGACATTCCAATTGAAGCTCCTCTAATTTGGTAGCCGTCTGTTGTGCAGTGTGTGGTCTAGCGTTATCATGAAGCAGCAGTGGCCTAGAGCGATTAACCAGCCTCGGTGTTTAGCAGCTAGCTTTTCCATCATGGTTTGCAGTTGCTGACAAAGACATCTGCCGTAATCGTCTGGCCAGATTTAAGAAAGCTGTAGTGAACGACACCAGCACTAGTCCACCAAACGCTCACAAGTAACTTTTTTGGAGTCAATTTTCGCTTGGGGCATGGTTTGGCTGGTTCGGCAGGGTTCAGCCATTGCGATGAGCGCTTCCGATTATCGTACAGGATCCACTTTTCATCACAGGTAATGATTCGATTTAAAATCCCTTCATTATTGTGCCGGTTGAGTAATGCAACGCAGCAGTCAACGCGCGTTTGTTGATTTGCTTCACTCAATTCGTGAGGTACCCACCTTTCAAGCTTTTTCACCTTACCAATTTGCTTCAAGTGGATTAAAACAGTTTTATCACTAACACCGCAGCCTGCAGCTAACTCGGATGTGGTTTGCGATGGATCCGCTTCCACAATAGCCTTCTATTCTTCATTATCAACTTTGGTCTCCGGCCGTCCACGGGGCTTGTTCTGCAGGTCGAAATTTCCAGAACGAAAACGTTGGAACCAAAAACGCACTGTGTTTTCTTTTGCGGCACCGTCGCCATACACACCATTAATCCTTCGAGCCGTTTCTGCAGCACTGGTGCCACGGTGGAACTCGTACTCGTAAATAACGCGATATTTCAAGTTTTTCATTTTGTAAACTGAGTGACGCAAAGAAAAAAACAATTGAGGAAAAAACAAATGAATTATAATTTTCAAAACACAAATACATGAGTAAATAGCTGTATAAATTTGGATTTGGAATTCCTAACCAAAGAGAAGATATTTGAGATCAAATTTGCCAGTACGGCAAAACGCCAATTTCATATGTAAGGACCTAATATATACATACATAGAAATTTATACATAGCATACATAGTATCGATACATACATATAAAAATATAAATTATATAAAATCAAATAACAGTTAGAATAAAGTAATAAAAAAAATAACCCATAAAAACCAAGTTTTTACAATACTCCCTTTCGCTTTGAATCAGGTTTCGTCACGTCAGCGTCGACAATTACTCTAATTGCGGGCGGGCTAATTACTCTGAAATTAATTAATTTGAAAAAAAACATTGAAATTTCGAAAAATCCAAAATTATAGTATAATTATTAATTTTTTTAAAACGAAAATTTGTTAGATCATTTTTATCGTCGCCACGAGTCTGTGCAATTTCATCTCGATTTGATCACGGAAAAAGGATTAAAAATCGAACCAAAGTTTTTTCGTCAGACAAGCAAGTATGCAAGCAGACGCTACGAGTTAAAAGAAAGGGAGTAAAAACATAAGTAGGTACAAACAAAAGTGAAGAGGAAAACAAAATATCTACAATTAAAAAAATTGTTTTAAATCAAGAAGTATAGGAAACACAATATTATTTCGCAAGTGTGCGCGGGCTCCAAGGTCAATTTCGTGTATCGTATGACAAGTAGCACGACGCAATTCCGAATTATGTCTCCCAGAAATGTGGATACATGACCGACCCTTTTCATATACTGCTTGATTGTTGAGTAATATATACTGTCCCGTATTGGTCGCCATGAAATTCAAGCAAAAAAAACCTTGATAAATATTACTTCCAGTTTAATATGTAATAACTTTTTAGAATGTTAGCGCCTAAAAAATATCACTTGAAAATATCGCTTGACTCGCACACTGATCACTCTGACTCTTCGAATACTGCGTCACCTCGCCGTCCGGTGGCGTGATATTTATAGCTACGCTACTCGTCCGCATCCACGCACCCCGTCTCTAGCCTGGAGGTATTACGGGTCATTTCTAAGTTCTCTCAGATTATTCATAAACTGTTTTATAAAGTTCTTGAAGATTCTGTTCGCTATCTTCTTTATGGTGACAAAATTTTAAATTATTACAATTTTAAAAAAGTAATGATATTATATGAAAGATAAACCAAAGAAGTAGAAGTTTAGTTGAGATTTATTTTGATTAAAAAAAACAAATGTACATGCAAATGTCATGCTAGGTGTCGGTGACCTTTTTTACTCCCTTTCTTTTAACTCGCAGCGTCTGCTTGTCTGCTTGGAAAAAACCTTGGATCGATTTTTAACGATTTTCCCGTGATCCAATCGAGCTGAAACTTTGCAGGCAGACTCGAGGCGACGATTAAAATGATCTTACAAATTTTCGTTAATTTTTTTTTAATAATTATAGTATAATTTTGAATTCTTCGAAATTTTTTATTACTCCCTTTCGTAGCGTCGCCCGACTCAAGCCCGACGCGTGGGGTAAGCGCAAAACCTGTTTCAACTAGTAAATGAGAAAGGAGTATAATAAAAACTTGATTTTTATCGGTTAGTTTTTATATCATAATATCTTTTTTTTGCTTGCCTGTTTAATTTCTAAATATGATTTCTTTTTTGTTTTATTATAAAACTAATGATTTTTCTTTTTTTGCACTTCATATATTAGACATTACCTTATAATTTTTTTTTTATCATTAATAATATTTGAACATATTTAATTAACAATTTTCAATGCACTTTTATTTTTGGAAATTACAAATGCTTCCATGTAAAATTATTAAGGGCGTATAAATAAATAAAAGAGAGTAAAATATTGAGAATCTCTCGCGCACATTCGGAAATCTTCGACGTATTGACGGATGGATCAATCAGCCTAATGGCCCTATTTATCGATCTCGTCTTCGATTCAGTAACTATTCTGTATCTTTATCTCGGCCGGAACAAGTCAATTATTGTATGACGCACAGCTGGGAAAACCCTGCTTTGTTCCCACGTTTATATTAGATTCACCTGTTTGTCTGTTTGTCTACATGGAAACTTATAATCTATATTTCATCCACTTCCCAATATCCAATCGAACTAAACTTTTGCACACAATAATACGCGATGAAAATATATTAATCAATACAAAATAATTAATTAATCAAAGTTTGATATAGGAAATTAGTTAATGAGCTCGCCAAAAAAAAGTTGACGCTAGTTTCCTACCGAAGTGATTTTGCTCCGCTACCATTTTAATATTCAGTCTTTCAAATTAAATTAAATCGATATAAATCCCCATTTCGTTTAGAACCATTCAGGTCAATACTATTGCTACCACAGTTCACAAAACAGCTAAAGACGCATTTATTTAGACATTCCTATAAAAATCTATAGAATCAGACCACTACAACACTAGCTAATGTTTTCCACTCCTAGTGAGCACTCCGCGAAAACACCTAATTCTTCCAGGCACTCCCAACTATTATAGTATTAGACGTTAATTCCATTTCCTGCATGCCACCTAGTGAATGAGTAAAGTAAATAAGTTTTTTTAGCAGAAAGTTGTTTTGTAAGATAAGAGATGAGTACTCGCGAAAACGGCGCTATATAAATTATCCAACTATTATTATTATTATTATTAATCCCAAGGTTTGAAGTATTTAATATAAAGACAAAGATAAGAATCTTCACCCCTCAGCCTGTCAGGTCAATGAACTAGATATAAACCGTTTTATTTGGCGAAATCGCGGATCTATCGCCAGGATAGTTTTTGCGTCAAAGTTATGTTTGTGACAAATAGGTTTTACAACAATTCTTGGCTTAGTTAGCACTTTCCGTTTGTGGTCTCTTAAATTTACAAACTGGATGATGAAATTAATTTATTAACGAATATATTAACTCCACCAGAGAACACAGCTGGTGGTAACCCACATGCCCAGCGAGCATATTGTGTATAGTGTATATGTACATGTTTCAATCAAATAATTACACTCCATATATCATATTAACGACATTAAATGTGTAATAAACAACGTAACGCTGTTTTAATTGCAATTAATTTAAAAAACATTAATTAATAATAAACATTTTACTCCACGAATCATAGAAGAAAAGCTAGATAAAGATTCCTTATACAATAAAGAATTCGTTCAGCTCAAAAATGAAAGTTTTGAGCTGAACATGACAACATGAATGACAGCAAATTAAAGTTTTGAGGAACCAAGATATGTAAAAACAGTCTAACTTTGACAATTTGAGTTTTCATTTATATTTCACAAATGATGAAAGATCTTGGAGGACAAAGGATTGAGACTGAGCAGAAAGAAAAATGAGTATCTGTACTTACCGTTAGAAGTAATATTAAAAAAAGCATAGAACCTTCCCTACAGATTTACTTTTTAATGAACTTAATGTATCAACATTAGACAGATTATAGGAAAACACCTCAATTTTACAAATACAAATACAAATACATAAAGAAGCATTCACTCAACAAAATATAAATACACCACAAACTCATAATACTCATAGTCATAGCCAAAGAACGCAAATAATAGGATGCTTAAACATTCCTAAATATAACAAAACAGCCACACAACACCATTACACACATCTAGGTGTCAAATATTTGTTCAACAGTTCAAATGAATATTAGAACTGAAGAACACTATACAAAATTGAAAAAACACATAAAAATATACATAATTGAAACAATAAATGGTGAGAATTATAAAAAATAACGATACTCCGAAATAATTAGTATACTTGAGTCACTAATATTTATTCTCTACACTGTTCCATTGTTAACTTATACGGGTAATTCCCATTTTTTATCAAAAAATACGTAAAAAAATGAAAACGTTCTTGTAGTAAAAGTGATGATGGATCTTATTAGTTTTGGTCTTTCTCTTCAAGGGAAAAATATTCACCGAGCTTGCAGCCCTTAAGGTAGTGAATTATAGGGGTTTGAAAAAAAATGTCCTCCATGGTAGTGACATTTCCTACATGAATGTAATACATATATGGGAGTGACATACTACAAGGAGGTGATACTTTTTGGAAATAACCTTTGCATTTCAAAACTGTATTTATTTTAATTCGTTTGCATTTGTTTCAGATTCATTTTCGTTCACAGTTGTGTTTTCGTTGAGGTATCCCTTCGGCAGTTTTTGAATGCTTTTTGTGTTTTGGCATCTAATATCAACAATAAATGGATAATAAACAATAACAAAATAAATAAATGAAGCAAGCATTCTGTAAGTCGCGCCCATATATAATTGTCAGTTCCATGGGTCAACAGTCACATCCATGGGTCAATTTTTATCCACGGATCCATGGAAGTGACGTCCATGGAAGTGACTTTTTTCATTAAAATCGTAGAAACATAACCACTTAATCAACCATGAACATACAAATTTAGTATAGTGTTTTTGATACATAAACGCAATTAAACCACAAAAGCAAAGTTCATTATTGAAGTGTACATACTTTTGACGATCAACACGGTTGTGACCACTTATGCTTTACGGATTTTGACACTAGGAAACTAAATAAGATTTTCTCGTAGCGGTTACAACGCCGGTAGAAACTGCCAACTGAGTCAAGATATCAGAAGATTACTTAGTTTATTCACAGTAGCGTTTGTCAAAAAAAAACAATATTTTTATAAAATATGACTGGTGTGAGACACATCCATGGAAGGGACAAATAAATTGACCACAAACTTTTATCTATTAAAAAAAAGAATATGTATAGCTATAGACATTATGTTTATATATATAAATAGTAAATTTATTGAAGTTCATATTGGCAATCTTTTTTACGTATTTATTATAAGGAGAGAAAGACATGATATTTTTTTTCCCACAAAGCTAGAGTAATCACACCCACGGAAGGGACATTTTTGATGGTTTGGCACTTAATAAAAAAAAAAACTATGCACTTAATTTACATATATATATATTCTAAATTTACAATATTGTTACGTGGCGTGGCTCGCTCGAAAAATGAAATGGCACAACTCGTAAAATAAATCTTTTATTATCGCTTGTACATTATCTCTCACATTTTACAATCGCTCGCAACGCAATCTACTGCTATTTTTTATTCAAACACAAAAGAACAGCTCTCTTTTGTTTTTCTACTTGGGTAAGAACCCTTCCATTTCTTCGCTATTTATAAATCATGTTAGTTCTTATTTCAACCACTGGGCATACCGGCCTGCCGTTCTGCGCATGTAACACTTTTCTATGGAACTGTCAAATGTCAACGAACAGCTCGTTACACAGCCTCCCTCTCTCAAGACTGTTCGTCCCGAACAGGATCATTGTTGTCCCCATGAGATCTCCAAATTCCCATGCTGCCACACTCCAATACACGAGCGCGTGTTCTCACATCTATCTCAATCATCATTGATTCATTTTCTTTTCAGCTTATCGCGTGCCTCAATTCGCTTCTTCGTTGCACGGAACCTCTCTGCTTCCTCGAACATTTCTTTTTTTTTTTAAATCCTCAGCAAAAATGATTAGCAATCCAGATCGATACTTGGAAGTTCCATCCACCTGGGTCAAAGACGAGCACGTTACGCTTGCCCTTTGAATTTGTGTTGAACTCGTAAGCCCGCGCCGCCACAGTGAGCTCATTGATGATCTGCAGCACATTGAGCTTGACTGTCCTGACCACATTCCTGATAGCTTGTCGCTGAGAGTCACTGAAGTAATCTATCATAGCCAGAACTGCTTCCTTCACATTCTGGTCCACGTATGCTTCGGTCGTCTGTTCCATCTCGTCCAACACCATGGGACTTATTTCATCGGGAGAGAGTTTCTTGTTCTCCCCTTTGTACCCTACTTGCACCATGGGCTTGTTCTCCACGGTGACTACGCACAAGGGCCAGGGCTCTATGTCCTCCTGTATCTTGAGTTCAGTGAACTCGTGCTGCTCGACGTCGTACACAGTATTGCTGAGGTCCATCGCAAACTGGTCCTCGGCCACATTTTCCATCGTCACCTGGTCCTCAGCCGCATTTTCCGTCGTCAGCTGGTCCTCGGCCACATTTTCCACCGCCACCTGGTCCTCAGCTGCATTTTCTATCGCCACCTGGTCCTTGGCCACATTTTCCATCGTCACCTGGTCCTCAGACGCATTTTCCATCGTCACCTGGTCCTCGGCCACATTTTCCATCAGCCTCTCACTATCGACGAAGATCATTTCTGCAGGTGTTGTCCCATTTCCTTGGTCATACCTAATGTTTGAGGGCGCCGCCGTTTCGTACTGCCTGTGGTTGCTATCCTGTAAACATCGTTCGTCGAATGTAGAAGGCTTTTTCCCTGTCGACCCCGTAGCATTCTCTACTTGAACCTTCTGGCAATTTCTTACTTCATCCCGAAGTTTCTCGATTTCATGTTGTGTCTTTTCAGCGTCACGTTTTACGTCTTGTCGAAGATCCTTGATATCTTCTTGAAGATTATTGACGTCCAGTTTAGTGATCTGCAATTCTTTTTGTTGCTTGTCAACACTTTCCCTAAGCTCCTTGATGCTTCCTAATTTGACGTCCAACAACATTCCCAATTTTTGCTCCTGTTCTTCTTGTCTTCTTGGCGTTTCCGCTCCTGTTCTTCCTTGTCTTCTTGGCGTTTCCGCTCCTGTTCTTCCTTGTCGTCTTGGCGTTTCCGCTCCTGTTCTTCCTTGTCTTCTTGGCGTTTCCGCTCCAGTTCTTCCAGCATGTTCATTATCATATCGCATTCCGCATCCGAAAATTCCTCCATGGTTGCCATTTCTTCCTGTGCCACGATTTTCACGTTGATTTCTTAAAAATCTCCTGAATCCCGCTTCTGACGCCAGTTGTTACGTGGCGTGGCTCGCCCGAAAAATGAAATGGCACAACTCGTAAAATAAATCTTTTATTATCGCTTATACATTATCTCTGACATTTTACAATCGCTCACAATGCAATACTCCTGCTATTTTTTATTCAAACAAAAGAACAGCTCTCTTTTGTTTTTCTACTCGGGTAAGAACCCTTCCATTTCTTCGCTATTTATTAATCATGGTAGTTCTTATTTCAACCACTGGGCATACCGGCCTGCCGTTCTGCGCATGTAACACTTTTCTATGGAACTGTCAAATGTCAACGAACAGCTCGTTACAATATATTACTAATATTTTGTGAACATAAATCACGATCCCGGTATTTAAGTACTTCAGCTTGGAAAAATGATAGTCACACTGGTTTTTTTCAAAAATGGGAATTACTCATACATAGTTATTCATTCATGCTCTTATGTATCATACTCCTGTTCCCAAACACAAGTATTACTTTACTGGGGACATTCCAAATGTGGAATCCAATTTATTTATCCAATTTATATCCAATATAAATTGTATGTAATGTGGGGTATGTAATATATTCCACTTAACATTCCAAATGACCCATAATAATTGACACCTCGAACCCCCCCCTCCCCTCACCTACCCCCTCAACCGACCCTTCACCGTAACATATTTGCTTGTTTCAACTTTTAAGATTAGTACACAATAATCCTGACGAAGAGAACATTGTTCTCGAAACATGTAGATTTTTTAATCTAATATAGTGGTGAAAACAAAGTAATTTGTGTTTTATTTTAATATTTATCTTCAATAAAGAAATTTCAATATAAAAAATATAATACTAATGCTGCGGCTCCCGTAATACAACTAGACGGAGAAACATT